>OW203765.1:17378204-17506925 GCA_934045905.1 Leuctra nigra
CTACATAAACTAATTAAATATCAATTCCCCAACTACTTAATCAATATCATCCACTCCTATTTAAAGCAAAGAACCTTCGCCGTGTACATCAACGGTGTCAGTTCTTCAGCGAGGCCTATTCTGGCTGGAGTTCCTAAGGGATCTATCATTAGCCCCATCCTCTTCAACATCTTCACCAATGACATCCCAACTGACATTCCGGACACCGAAGTAGCTTTCTATGCTGACGATGCCGCAGTCATCTGCCAATCTATGGCACCTAATCAACTTGGCCCGCCTCTGCAAAAAGCCTTAGACGTACTCAGCCACTGGTATGCAGAGAACCGTATAGCCCTAAATTCATCTAAGACAGAGGCAACACTCTTCACCAAGCGACGGAAATTTCAACCACCTACCATCAACATCTCTGGTACAGATGTCTCCTGGTCTCCCAGCAATGTTTACCTGGGTGTCACCCTTGATGCCAAGCTCTCCTGGAAGGCCCACGCTGAGAAGATTGCCAGCAAGGCCAATGGGAAGACGGCGGCGCTGTTCCCACTGTTCAAAAGCAAATCCATGCCGCTCACCAGCAAGCTGCTTCTTATCCAGAGCGTCATCGTGCCCACACTGACGTACGCCTCGCCAGTGTGGTACGAGAGCACGTCAGCGGGAGCGAGAACAATGCTGCAAAGGGTGCAGAACAGGGCCCTCAAGATCGCCCTGCGCACTCCGATGTTCACCCGGACGAAGAGCATACACCAAGATATAGGATTTGCCTATCTCCACGAAGTCATGGAAAATCAGAGAGAGACGTTCTACGCAGCACTCGGAGACCATGAAAATCCACTAATCAGCAGACTGGCTGATGTTACTTCCTGACTCTTGACTCCTATAGTCTAAATTTGTGTCAATTTTTACAATTTTTATAATTTCCAAATGTCATGTCAGAGTCATGTACAAACATTATGTGTACGGTATCTGAAAATTCAGGCACTACAAGTATGTAGTAGCCAACAAGAGCGAAGATCAACTCTGATCTAAGCTTCCTTGTTCTATTTTACTTTTTGTCTCTATAATTTACCTTGTTTTTTCCTTGATTGTTACTTGTCTTGCACTTTCAATACACATGTTTTGCATTTCTCTGTCTTTTCAATTATAAATATTATGTAAACTTACTGTCAATAAAACCTATTATACTTCAAAAACTAGATACAGTCCACTCTCTCACTTCTTATCATATCAAACACTTATCACAACATTGTTTAAATCTGAGTAGACCGGCATTGAACACCACAATTCACACAATGAATTGAACACAATTGAATTACACAATTCAAGTATAAAGATTCTCGTTTATTCGACAGATCTCAAGATTTTGATATCAATACGGTAATTTATGTAATTTTCCAGCCATAATGAAATTTTTGCGGAGTGACTAGTGACTGTGATTCTCAGTTACTTTCCGCTTTCTGTTACAAATGTGAAATGATTTATGTATGGTTTGATGGTTATAGGAGCTGTTAGACTGTTTACAATAACAATCAAATATTTGCTGATCAATTATTTACACACTGATTGATATTAGATCAAATTAAGTTGTCAGCCTTGACACCAGGAGGCCAAGTCTTGAAACTTACGCCTTCAGGACGCAAACGCTCTCGGACGTCATAAAGTCCCATTTACTGTAAGAGTGATCGACATTGAAACATAAAGTCAAGCCACTTATTTGATTGTCATCCAGCAATCTATTGGAAACAATTTATTAATATTATAATTATTATTACAGATGTTATTCAGTCATAAAACCTTATTCAAAATTAAGATAAACAGTTAACAGTAGATTTCAAGGTCATCATTCTTACAGTAAATGGGACTTTATGACGTCCGAGAGCGTTTGCGTCCTGAAGGCGTAAGTTTCAAGACTTGGCCTCCAGGATTCATTCAATTAACCGATGTATTCCATTGGGAAGATTTTTAAGCCTTTATTTATAACAGGTATAAATACCCACAAGTATGAATACAATAAACATGTAAAATACACAAAATTAAACAATCAAACAATTACAATCAATGCAAATTCATTTTGGATAACACATGAGATTTAAACTTCGTCATAGAATGAAAATTAATGTCCAATTTCCGACTCAAGTTAGAACAATAGTTATAGGTTTCCTGCAATCTATTTAAAACAGAGTATTTCAATACATCGATTCTCACTGAGGGTGCCCTAAAAAACTTTTGATATCTGGTTGGATGACTTGAGTAAAAACACTGCATTTTAATAAAACGTTTATGAACATTCTGAGTTAAGAGTTATCTTCTGATCTGAAAGATAATTTACGCCATTAAGTATTATTATGTATATATTCGTGTTGAAGCAGGAGAAATAAAAACAATATTGATTGATATATTACAATGTCTTGAAGATTGCACTTAGTACCTGTATAATATTTTCCCTGATGTTATGAACTCCGAGCTTGCATTGACGTCGAAGAACTCGATAGTATGTTTATTAGGCATTTATTCTTCATTATCTCATGGCATTATTAAATAGAATAATGCAGTACACCCGCAGTCACAGAAATTGCTTGAACAATTCTAATTCCTTTTCAAAACTTGATTAACTAGACGCATGATAATAATTATTTCTCCGTTTAACAAATATTGACGGTTATTCGAGCTCCTTAACTTATAAGTCAATTTTTTTGACCGCGGGTGTATACCTATTCCACTTTTATTGAACGAGCGAAGCGATTTACTTCTTTTGGCTCCTTTGGCATTTAACCCCTGATTTTTTTATGTTACTGCCGGTATACAGGTCACATTTTTTCTTCGATCGCGCTGACATTTTTCACATATGTACAATATGCCATCTCTGAGCATTGCAGTCCCCTTTTTTTTGAAATCCGTTGACTGGTTCAAATGTTAAAAAAAATATCTTTCGATTGGTAGATTCGATCAATTTGAATTTTTGCCTAGTTATTGCAATTGCAACCAACGTTGTCTCAAATCTTACAAAGTTTCAGTTACGTCATATGAAATAACACTAATTTAACAATTGATACAATATTTCTGTACCTCAGAGGTAGATTGGCGGAAGTCCATTTTCTCGGACGAGCTGTATGACATAATCAATCTCTATAAATTGCCATTTAACTGATGTCATCAAACACAGTTATATTCAAGTATTCTCTCACACAATGACTCATGTCACCATTACAAAGAATTTATGAAGGTATGGAACTACGAGTTTTCGTGCTCACCTCAAAGATCATTAAAATAGACTTCCGCCCTTCTACCTCTAGGTCATTCACATGATGAAATTTAAAAATATATATATATCGTAGCTACTTTTATAGTCGACAGTACTCAAATCTAAAAAAGGGAATATTTTAGGTTTCACAACGTTTTTATAATTTGGTGTTTATATCCAAGTTGAGTATTTAATTAGATAGTTTAATGGTAATGTATTACGAAATAAATATTATCACCAATGTTTACCTTCCAGTGTATTTAGGAATGGTTGTTCATAAGCACAGACACTAGCGGCTGACTACCCTTGCAACGACAATGACCTCTGAGGGTTGTTGAACAGCTGCTTGTTGGCAGAGTTGCTCGCTGGCTGTTTAGCGTTGTGTATTGCTTCTGATTGCTTCATTTAAGATCGACACATCGGGCGCTGTGGACGTGTTAAACACAGACATCAACTTCTCTGCAGGTATGTCAAGTAACTCTTTTTTATTTAAAACTCTGCCAACAACAATTGTTGGTTGCCAACAAGGACACAGAATAATACACAACATAAATGAAAAGATAACTAAATTAACAAAATCATGAGAAGTGACTAAAATAAGGTAATAAACATTTGAACTATGAAATTAATGATATAAATGGTTTTTCAAAATAATAACTGATCTCCTAATTACATCTATAACTATACTATTTAACAAAGTCTTATGCAACTTGTGCTTCACTACAAATGCTTTCAAAAATCCAGGAATTGTTCCTCGTGACCCAACCATTAGTCCTACGATGTCGACATGAAGCAAACCATACATTCTTGAGTATTCCCCTATAGTTGGTTCATAATACTTCCGTTTTTCTTCATCAACTTCTTCAGGTTGATTTTTATGTGATTCGAACCTAATGGTTGGGTCGATGATTAAGCCGTGTTTTTTTAGATTGTCGATTACAATAATGTCAATGCGTTTAGACCCTCCAAAGCACGTAACTTCTTCATAGACGTCGAATTTGTTCTTTTCTCTAAACGCATTGGCAATCATTGTTCGGACGGAATTATGTCTCGCGATTTGTAGAAGTTCTCCGTGCTGGCAGAAGTTCAGGACGTGTCCAAGGGTTTCTATCTCAGTGCAATGTCTGCACTGGTTTATACCGCCCTGACTTCTGCCGTGTAACACTCGAACTGGGGCTACATTTGCCGTCATTTTAATTGCATCTCTCCACTCACTGCAAGTTAAACCATTCCGTTTATTTATCCAGTTGTTTGTTGGAGTATGTTCGCTGAACAAAATTACCCCTTTACCCTTTTGTGTGAGTTCGCACCATCTTTCATACTCCCTATCTCGTAAGTGTTCACGAATAACAGATGGTTTAGGGTAAGATTTATTCGGATCTTTTGACAACGAATCGATGTTTATTCCAAGTTTGGTGGCACAATTTTGGCGCTCTCCTGTCAAATTCCTCGTGCTGACGACATACTTATTACAGGACTTTTCCAACACATTACAAACGTTGTAGTGCTGTATGTATGCTTCCCATCGTGCTCGAAATAATTGCAGACCTTTGTGTTTATTTGCTGAGTAAATCATACTGTCCGGCGTGTCTCCAGGAATGCACAAGTTGTCCTTCAAAGCACTTCTTATTATCTTATCAACATCATCCAAAAATTTTGAGGTAAGCTGTACTAAAGGTGCGTTTTGAAATGGGTAAACAAGGGTAGGCCAGACGTAAATATTTAAAATATTTAACTTCTGATCTGCTTTCAAAAGTGGAGATTTCACTAAAGCTTCTATGTTGGTACGAAGCGAAGAAATCACCTTCTCGTGGTTGAAGACAATCCCACGATTGAAGTTTACTCCTAAGTACTTGATAGATTCATCCTGCTTAATACTTTCGATGAAGGTTTTTTCATCAATCTTCAAAGCAGACTCTTCCAGTTTTCCATGCTTAATGATAATGGCGGATGATTTACTCGTATTTAGTTCCAGTCCAATTTCCTGTAGTTTCGATTTGGCTATATTTGTTAAAGCAATAGCAGATGCTTTATCCTTGCCTATTACAACCAAGTCATCTGCAAATCCCAACACAGAGACTCTATCCAATCCATCCACTAGAATAAAACCAAAATTTTCTACAACAGATTCTTCTGATAATACATCGAGAATATGGTCTGTTCCCATATTATAGAGTGATGGGGAAAGTGGGGCTCCTTGCATAACACCTCTCATAATCGGGATTTGTTTAGTTTTTTCACTATTCACCTCAACTTGAATTGCGTTTCCAAACTGTAGTTGTTGGATCAGAGACGATAACTTCGTCGGTAATGAGGAAGAATCTAACGTTGAACATAAATGAGCATGGCCTATACTGTCAAAAGCCTTTGTGGTATCTAAAAATACTAATGTCACATCAGTCTTTTCAGTCTTCGCCTTTCTCAATACTGCATCAACGATAGAAACGTTTATATGCGTGCCAGGTGTCGATGTGAAGCCACGCTGATGTTGGTTGAAAGAGACATAACTCCTGAGCTGCTTGTCCAGAGCTCTTTCAATAACCCTTCGAAGTATGGAACAAATCGAAATCGGTCGCCAATTATTTATATCATTAGGATCCCCTTTTTTGTAGATGAGAATTGTCCTAGCTTTAAGAAAGCACTGAGGAACCCATCCATTTCTCAGCATAATGGAGCCAATATGGGATAAGATAGTGGCGACGCGATCACATTTAACAACTCTCATGATGACTTTAACTGGACCGGTAGCTGTGTCAATTCGTATGCCTCTCATAGCGTTCTTTATCTCTGGCACGCTTATCCTTGGCGAGTAACTCTTGTTAATGTCTGTCCGTTCCTCAACTGTCAACCTATCATTATAACTTGGTAGTTGGTGGTCATTTGGAAGAGAGAATCTAGTGCGAAAATCATTCTCAACAACTTCAGTACTGATTTTACACGACTCTCTGTTGCCTTGAAGAACCATCCTTGCAACTTTCTTTCTCTGATTAAAATACAGATATTGTGCCTTTTCATACTGATAAACTGCTTGCCGCTTCTGTCTGTCTCGTTTTGACTTCCTCTCAGGATTACCAGTCTCTTGATATCGCCTGTCATTTGCTCGATATTGTTCCTTGTTTTTCCTAGCTTGATAATATCTTGTAGCTGGATGTTTAGGGCCCGGCAATGATTCAATGGATTTAGAAAGAAAGTCAGAGAAGTCACTTACCAAATCTTGAAATATTGTCTCTGTCTCGGGCACTGCTTGAAACTGCGCAATGTATTGGTCAAGGCGAGCTTGAAATGCCTTTGTCTTCTCATCAGTGTCTGTGTTCGTCTCATCCCGTGCATCAGCGTCGACTGGAGTAGATTCTTGTGAGAGATCTGGATTAGCATGAGCAGCAGCATTACCTTTCGTGTAGTTTCCAGCAACGCTAGCTCTAAATTCTTCTGGATGAGCTCGAGAAATATGTGTTTTAACACGTTTGAAACACTTTCCACAAAACTGGCAAGACTGTGAAGCTTGAGAATTTTGAGTAGCAGGAATATCGACAGTGATTGTCTTATTGCAGTCTTCGGACATCTTCAAAAATCCTCTTCAATACAATTTCATCTTGGAAATTGATGACATATTCAATTGTTCTTGGGTTCCAAGCAGCGAGCTACAGCCCTGATACACAACTTACACTGTTTTGATGACCATTCTGAAGTAAATCTTGAAGATATTTATATCATTGGAACGGGTTTTACTTCTACTTTTAAATTAAACATATAATATTCCACCAAATTCTAAATAAAAGCAAAAATATTGAAAAAATACTGGAGAGATAGAAAAGTTTATCCTCTGTCGTTCACGGCCTTCGTGAACTCTTGTGCATGATACTGTTGTACAGGATATAATTGATAAGATCAGATCATTATAATAATACTTTTATTATGATGATAGATTAAAATTTTAATTGGTTCAATTCAAAATTGCATTAAAAGTCCGCTGTAATGGAAGGATAGAGGCTTAAGAAGTGTTTGATGGAAGGTAAACATGAGCGATTATTTCCAAAGTATCGTCTTAACGTTTTATCATTCAAATTATGGAATGAATGTGAAAAATTACTAAAATTTTAGTCGACCTTAGCAATAAACACCAACTTATTGAGCGAGCGTAGCGAGCGTCACCACGGTACTCTTATGGCACTTTCTCTGTGTGTTTGTTTTTTTGTTTTTTTGTTTTTTTGTCTGCACTGCCCAGATCAAACCGCACAACCAATCGATCTGAAATTTTGCACACGTACTAACGTAATCTATGCGGTCTCTGGGATCGTTTTTAAAAGGGATCCTGTGATTGGTTCAAATTTTAAAAAAATTATCTTTCGATTGGTTGGTCCGTTCAATTTGAAATTTTGAGAAGTCATTACGACCAACATTTTGCCCAATCAAACAAAATTTCATCCAAATCCTCCCATTGGTTAAAATTAAAAAAAAAACAATCATGTGTTTTTTTGAAATTTAAACTAGAACCGTATGACCGATCAACTTAAAACTTTGCATGGTCATTGGGACCAACATTATCTGTATTTTTGACTACTTTCAGACTAATCTGTGTTTAAATCCAAAAGGAATTGACATTTTACGGACATTTTGCGTGTTAGCTGTCAAATTTCTCGAAAATGTTGATCACGGCTACTTTGACTCTTCAGTTCTAATCCAAGGTAGTTAAGCAAAAACTTTTAAACGCATATGAAACTAATAATGACCGTTCAACAGATCGATCTGATATTGTGTACAAACACTAATATCATATGAGTGGTCCCAGGTATATTTTTTGAAAGAGATTCTGTGATTTTTTAATATTTACTGGGAACGTAGTTCAATTATAAAGGTTCAACCGATCAACTTAAAACTTTGCATGGTTATTGGGACTAATATTTGAGTGATATTTGGAGATTTTAAAACAAGTCTGTGAAAATTTCAAGAATTATTGGCTTTTAATGATATTTTCGATAGACGCAGAATTTCGGTTCGAGGTGTTGCGCGTATCCGTGCTCGCTCATCAACGCGTTTCACAGAGCGTTTTCCTAGTTAATTTACATTATTTTTGTCCAACTCGACTCAAAAGTGGAATGTTTATTATCTCATCTTTGATTTAGAGTTTGGGCACACATATTGTTTATGTAAGTTTGTGTTTGCATTTTTTTAGGTTGACTAAAAATATGACAATATTTCGGAAATGTTTTCTCCCATGTTAACCTTCGTGTGCTGCCGACTATTAATGTTAAAATCATTCTACAGCATTTTGAGTTTCGAGTTTACGAAGTTTGGTTTAGTTTAGTTGTATAATCTTCCGGTTAATTCATATATTAAAATATTTGTATCGTCAGAGTGCATTTACCCATGTGTATGGGTATATGTATGGGTGTGTGGATATGGGTAAATAGTGAATGACCCCGCCACAAAATAACCAATCAATAGAGATTCTACTCCGGACAAATAATAACAATTTTACCTGATATCATCATTATATAATCCTTCTTCATGTGAGTTTGATGTGACGTTTGATTAAAATTGGAGGGCAATGTGTCCGGGCTAAAAATAATAGCTCAATCACTTTTTCAGTATTTTACTTAAAATGGGTGTGGATAAATATTACATATTATTATTATATTTTCTTACATGTATTTATGTTTACACCTATGTGTCAATTTTGACGCAACCATAATTTCAGTCACTCAATGTAAATCTTCATTATGTCACATTGTCATACTAATACTAGATTAGACACATTTGATTTGTATATTTCCCAATGTATCTTCACATTGTATTTAAGCATTATGTACCATGTAATGCCCCAACTCAAGGTGTCTCACCTTCTCAGGGCTAAGCCAGGTAAAAATGTACACATAACTCTGTAACGAAAAATAAAGATACTTACTTACTTACTTACTTACTTACTATTTGTACACACCTAATTTTCGTAATGTAATGGCATTAAATCACAATATACAAACATATTTTGACAACGACTTTGACAACTGTTTCAACTGAAACATTTGAATACTATAATTTATTACTTCAGCATATATCTCCCCGACACAGGTATTATCTTATAGGGGAGAGAAATTACTTATTTTTCTGTATATGATTTCAATGTATTACCAATAAATAAAAAATAAAAAAATAAAAAATTATAGGCGGCTCGAAAGCTCAGTTCACGGCTCCGAGTAAGAGTGAATGGAATTGTGTTTAGGAATATAATTATGGACGGTGGGCAGTGCGGTCGTGGTCTATCAGTAGGGAACCTTTCCAGCATTAGCCTCTTGATGTGAGTCGGAACATCCTTGGGAAGCGAATGTTTCTACGGCAAAGAATTTGTAACTAAAACTGCATTACTAAAATATGATATTGGTGAGCAGCGCTCAGATTTGATCATTTGTTTATCATCCTATAACCTTTAAATGGATTAAGGCAACAGTCTCTAATGCAAAAAACCTAATATTGTGGTATTGTGAAACCGAGCAATGCGTTGCGCTTCTGATGCCCCTGGATTTTCAAAATTAATATTATTATTCCGAAATTGGCGTTCGAGTGATTTCAATCAAGGACGCAATCAATTTGATCGCGAAAAACTTGAAAGAAAGACGCATAAGACGCTTCGCATGTACTACGAAGAATAAGATAGACGCATATTTAATATAATTTTGTATTCTTCATTTCAGTGCCTTAAGCTTTCACTGATTTTTCTAAATGAGTGTACTTGGCTTTATTTTGTGGTGTTATTTTAGGAGATATGAAATTCCATAATTATTTTCCATACATCTTGACAATAATCATTAATATCAGTACTTCACAGGTAGAAAGACGGAAGCCCATTTTTCGATTTTGAATTTGATACTTTTTGAATGGTGTAATCAATCACCATTTATTTGACTGATGTCAACAAATTAAATTATATTGAAGTATTCTCTTACACAATGACTCATGTTACCATTACAAATATTATGATTGGACGGAGGCAGAATTAAAATTTCGTTAGCTCAACTCATAGAATGATTGAAACGTACTTCAGCCCGTCTACCTTGTTATTCAAGCGAGCGTAGCGAGCGTCTCCACTTTAAACTTATGGCTCGAATCTCTTTTTTTGTGTGTGTTTATTTGTGCATTTGGCGTCTTCTACCAAACGAAGTAAGGGATCAGGCCAATTTTTTCACAAAACTTATACTACTATTCTGGTTGTGGACAAAATGATTTTCAGCGAGTTAGGTCCATTGGTTTCATCGGAAAATTGATTTTTGTATCGTGGCAACGAAATCTTATGCGAAATGTTCATAAAAAATACCTATGGACCATGATTACTGCATTTCTGTATACTAGGAAAACGCTCGGTGTAACGCGTTGATAAGCGAGCACCGGTGTGCAGCACATCTAACCATGATCTAACCGAAATTCCGTAAATAATCCACAAATGATCACTCGCAGAATCACATGAGAGTTCAAATTTTCTTCAAAAACTGGTAAGATTGCCACAAAACCTTGCATTCAATATAAATCCAAGAGAAGCAAAAGACTTTCCCATCACTCCCAGGATCAATGAAATGTTACAATTTTCTACAGAAAATATCTAGACCACAAAACCTTACGTTTACTAAAAAGCTTCCAAGAAAGCATCGCCAAACAGCAAGAATAATCACTGGCAGAATATAAAAATAGTTTAACAACAACTGTCAATGTCAAAATATTTGTGAAAACATAATGTCACTGCCAACTGATATACAGAAATGCAGTAATCAAGGTCCATAGGTATTTTTTATGAACATTTCGCAGAAGATTTCGTTGCCACGATACAAAAATCAATTTTCTGATAAAACCAATAGACCTAACTCGCTAAAAATCATTTTGTCCACAACCAGAATAGTAATATAAGTTTTTTGAAAAAATTGGCCTGATCCCTTACTTCGTTTGGCAGGAGACGCCAAATGCACAAATACACACAAAAACAGAGATTCGAGCCATAAGTTTCAAGTAGAGACGCTCGCTACGCGCGCTTGAATCAGTTGGCAGTGACATTATGTTTTCACAAATATTTTGACATTGACAGTTGTTGTTAAACTATTTTTATATTCTGCCAGTGATTATTCTTGCTGTTTGGCTATGCTTTCTTGGAAGCTTTTTAGTAAACGTAAGGTTATGTTGTCTAGCTATTTTCTGTAGACTAGGAAAACGCTCAGTGTAACGCGTTGATAAGCGAGCACCGGTGTGCAGCACATCTAACCATGATCTAACCGAAATTCCGTAAATAATCCACAAATAATCACTTGCAGAATCACATCAGAGTTCAAATTTTCTTCAAAAACTGGTAAGATTGCCACAAAACCTTGAAAAATAAATCCAAGAGAAGCAAAAGACTTTCCCATCACTCCCAGGATCACAGAAATGTTAAAATTTTCTACAAACAATAGCTAGACCACAAAACCTTACGTTTACTAAAAAACCTCCAAGAAAGCATCGCCAAACAGCAAGAATAATCACTGGCAGAATATCAAAATAGTTTAACAACTGGCAATGTCAAAATATTTGTGAAAACATAATGTCACTGCCAACTGATATACAGAAATGCAGTAATCATGGTCCATAGGTATTTTTTATGAACATTTCGCAGAAGATTTCGTTGCTACGATACAAAAATCAATTTCCGATGAAACCAATGGACCCAACTTGCTGAAAATCATTTTGTCCACAACCAGAATAGTAATATAAGTTTTGTGAAAAAATTGGCCTGATCCCTTACATCGTTTGGCAGGAGACGCCAAATGCACAAATAAACACACACAAAAACAGAGATTCGAGCCATAAGTTTCAAGTGGAGACGCTCGCTACGCTCGCTTGAAAATTGTAACATTTCATTGATCCTGGGAGTGATGGGAAAGTCTTTTGCTTCTCTTGGATTTATATTAAATGAAAGGTTTTGTGGCAATCTTACCAGTTTTTGAAGAAAATTTGAACTCTGATGTGATTCTGCAAGTGATGATCATTTGTGGATTATTTACGGAATTTCGGTTAGATCATGGTTAGATGTGCTGCACACCGGTGCTCGCTTATCAACGCGTTACACCGAGCGTTTTCCTAGTCTAATAGATATTGCACCCATTTGCAGACGATGTCGGACAATTACACAGCTCTGACGTCTCAGCGGCTGAACGCCAACTTGCTCCAGCAACTGGAATGCCCCGTGTGCTTGGAGATCTGCCGCCCTCCCATCTTCATGTGCCTCAACAGCCACAACATCTGCTGCTCGTGTCAAGCCAACCTCACTTCTTGTCCAGTCTGCCGCGCTGTCGGGGCTCCAGAAATAAGAAACATCACACTGGAAGCAATCTGCGCTCTAGTGCTTATTCCTTGCAAATACAAGGACGGGGGTTGTAAAGCAGAACTGAACTCCTCTGACTTGGAAGAACATTGCAAGGCTTGCAAGTATCGTTTTAAATGTCCTTATGGCAATTGCAAATGGTTTGGTAATACAATAAAACTAATAAGGCACTGTCAAAAGGAACACCCTAAATTGTTGATTACAAATTCAACAAATACAACACTTCTTGTATGCCCATGTACTGCTGACATGGATGATACCCATTTGGTATCCTTACATTACTATCAAAGAGAACTATTTTTTGTAAATTTAGTGTATAATAAAGCTGAGTCAACATATTATTTTTTTTTGTCGGTATAGCGGGCCAGAAGAAGAAGCAGGATTATTTAAATGTACCATTTCTGTTGAAACTGAGAATACGCGTTGGTTCTTAACACATGTAGGAGCGGCGTTAAGAATGAATGAAGAATTTGAAATTAGTGTGAAAGCTCTAGAAAAGTTCAAAGCAAAGAATAAGTATGTATATTATAGAACAATGATTGAGAAAGAATAAGATATTTTCAGGAAGAAATATGATGAATAATATGCATGATAATTTATTGGAATAATAATCATTATTATAATAACTAGAGGGTCCCGTCATGTATAACATGACCAATGCGCACCAGTGAGGTATGCATAAATATTAAATATAAAAAGACAGCAATATTTGTCAGCAGATTGTGCGTCGTTAATACACACGTTACGTAATTAACAGACCAAATGCCCAACAAAATACGTAAATGAGGTACGAAGGAAGGCAATTTAATCATACCTATTATGGTAAATCAATTACATAAGTCTTCAAATGTAAACCATGACCATGAGTATTAGTAAGAAAATTAAGAAAATGTATAGTGTCATAATGCGCCGTTAAAATATAGGTGAAGTTGATATCGTGACCCGAAACACACGACACATTCTTTATTTGTGATACCAATTCATAGTTTGCACGTGACATCATCTCATTGTTGAGAGGCCATATTGGTGTAACGTGTCAGAACGGCTGTCAATCTGTGTTTCGGTATTGTGGTGATATAATGGTTACCTGTGCAATAAACTGCAGAAGAAATTCTTATGGGTATAAAACCACCTCATATACCAAATATCTTTGATTAACCGCTTATAATTAGCATTAATCGACTTGACATCTGTAAAATGGTTGAAATTTACTTTTTTACATTGTTGATGAAAAACAAATGAAGCTCGTGCAAACTATGAATGCATGGTGAGCTTCATTATATCCGTTTCTCTGAGGTCAGAGGTAGGTATAAGAGCGGAAGGTCATATGTTTTGGATTTCTCGGTGCACACTTTTGGAATGGTAATCAAGCTCTATAAGTACCTACCATTGGACTGATGTTAACAAATACAGTTATATTGAAGTATAGGTACCCTTACAGAAGGCCCATGTCACCATTACAAATATGATTGGATGAAGACTTCAGCTCAGAATTACTGGTTATTGAGATCACTTTAAGAATCATTAAAATTGACTTCCGCCCATCTGCCTCTAAGGTACCTATCAGTATGCAATGTAAAAATTTAAGCATTGATGTTTAAAACATTACCAACAGTAACTTGACGTCGTTTACATGACTCAATACACACCACTCTTAGTAAATAAGAAACGAAGGAAAATTATTTCCCAAGAAAATGTATAATATAACTCCATCGACTTTGGTTTGATCATGTTCACGGCCTACGAAATTCAGAGCAAGAGAAAATAAGAAAAATAACATTTGAAGTTTCTTGCCGAGATGACGTTTTTAATGTCATGTGCTGGTTTAGACCGTATTAGTATCTTATTATGAATTTATTATAATTACAAAAGGATAAGGTGCTCGTCTTAGGTGAGTTTCGGTTATTAATTTATTCACAAAAGGCAGAAGATGTAATTTTAGACATGATGGCAATAAAACGCCTCCATCTTAGGTATAGTTTTCAATAAATACCAATGTCAAATCGAAGCGCGCAACCGTTCCTGACACACACACACACACACACAGATAGACAGACAGAACTGGGTAACTATAAGTAAAATTCTGTTAGTCTGTTATTTAGTCTTACGTCAGTGATTTAAATCAACACTGAATTAAATTATCCCATGTCCTTTTACTTTCATTAATGTCACTGTCAGATATCATTTTGGCTTTTCATAAGAATTAATATTAATTTAATCTGGGATAATTTATTAATTATTGTTATGTATGTATTCTTGTTGAAGCAGGAGTAATAAAAACAATTTGTTTGATATATTACAATGTCTTAAAGATTGCACTTAGTACCTGTAGAATATTTTCCTTGATGCTATGAATTTGAACAAAGATACGCTTGCATTGACGTAGCGAAGAACTCGATAGAATGTTTATTTGTCATTCATTCTTCATTATTCTCATGGCATTAGAAAACAGAATATTGCAGTATGTATTCCAATTTTATTGAGCGAGCGAAGCGATCGACTCCTTTTGGCTCTTTTGGCATTGACCTATGATTTTTAGTGTATCTTTTTCTGATACTGCCGGTTAACAGGTCACGTTATTTCTTCGATCGAGCTGAAATTTTGCACAGATGTACAAAATGCCATCTCTGGGCATTGCAGACCCTGATTTTTTTGAAATCCGTTGATTAGTTTAAATGTTGAAAAAATAGTTTTGCCGATTGGTTGGTCAAATCAATTTGAAATTTTGCATAGTCATTGAAATCTGCCACCAACATTGTCTCAAATCTTACAAAGTTTAAGCTAAATCCGCCAATTGGTTGAAATTAAAAAAAATCTTCCGATTGTTCGAAATGAAATTGCGCTCTGATTTTAAGTTCAAATTTGGCATGATCAAGAGTCAAGACCAACATTATCTCGCATATTTTACTCATTTTTAAGCCAATCGGTCGAGTATTTTTACAGACCTGTTGCCAATTTAAGAGTTAGTAAGGGTTGTCAAAAGAGATTTTTGTAAAAAGTACATAATTCATGACACAATGGGTCTGTTATGCAGTTCTTCCAGAACCGTATTGTGTTGTGTCGTGACTGGGTATGTTGCATGTTCTGTGCTCGCTCATCAACGCGTTACACTGAGCGTGTGCCTAGTTATTGTCATGGCGGTGGAAAACAGAATGATGCAGTATTCCACTTTTATTTGAACAATTTGAGAATAATCTGTCGTCTTGTTATACATGTGATAAATGCATTGGATTTTCTGGATTTTGGGAGGGGGGGATTAATTTATTAAAGCGACTCTAGGGCCAAACTACTGGTCAATAGGTAAGTCAAGGCACCGAATAAAAGTACGCCATTTATATAGTACGGATAGAACCATGTTCAAAATCGTATCATCAGTGTCAATTGTGAATTTTATCCCATTTCCCTTCTGCTCTTTTTTCTTCATTTTTTTTTAAAGAAAATTGGCGAAATTACAAAATAATAATTAATTACATTGATCAAATTTGTATTAAAAGTGTAACTTTTAACCGTTTAATAGGTAATACCAGCAATATTTATAGACTAAATAAAAACACAAAGGTTGATTTCAGTTCAGTATAGGTACTGAAGTAGAAATAAAATCAGACTGGCGCAATAATGCAGCCTATACGGCCCGACTCGGCGTGTGACGTCAAATTGTGTTTCATGGACAGCTACAATCTACCGAACTTTGTAAATTTGTTCCGTGAAAACTATTCATCACACAACAAAAATGATACCACATCTGTCTTCAACAACAGCTCAACTTTCATAAAATATTAATTATTCTAAAATCTAAACTTCACTTCACTTCCCTATTGGCACAATATTTCTGTACCTCAGAGGTAGATTGGCGGGAGTCCATTTTCTCAACATTTTCGTTGTTCCTACACTTTTTTATGACGATGAAGCTCTATAAATTGCCAT
The DNA here is from genome assembly GCA_934045905.1 of Leuctra nigra. NCBI lineage: Eukaryota > Metazoa > Arthropoda > Insecta > Plecoptera > Leuctridae > Leuctra > Leuctra nigra. The sequence goes on from OW203765.1 coordinate 17,394,698, forward strand.
TTAACTGATGTCAACAAACACAGTTATATTCAAGTATTCTCTCACACAATGACTCATGTCACCATTACAAATAATTTAATGAATATAGAAATATCCCCATAAAAAACACTCCGTGTAAAAATACCAGCCAAGTCTCTTCAACTACAAAAAATAGAAGAAATCTAAAAATTCAGCACTGAAAAGTAGTGATATCAAAAAATGGGCCAAGTCAAAACTTCATTTTAAAAATAAAAATAAACTTGGCGCATCGTGTAGGTATATAAACAGTAAAGAATATGCCGAAAATCAAATGCACCTAATTATATAGTATACCTATAATGCCCTTAAAAACGATGCGCCAAGTATATTTTTATTTTTAAAATGAAGTTTTGACTTGGCCCATTTTTTGATATCACTACTTTTCAGTGCTGAATTTTTAGATGTCTTCTATTTTTTTGTAGTTGAAGAGACTTGGCTGGTATTTTTACACGGAGTGTTTTTTATGGGGATATCACTAGTTTTTTTAGTTTATTTACACAACTTTTAACACCTATCGGAGCAACAATGACTAATTCCTTTAAAAAAATAGGCCATTTGCGAATTGGTTACTACGAAAAAATGTGTTTGGTGTAAATATAAGCTTATTTTGATATTCCATGAAGAATTGCGAAAGCATTGTTCCGATAGGTCCAGCCGTTTTCGAGATATGGCATCACTTCCGGTTTTCATAATGGCGGCTGAAATTACAGCCACCTAGAATTTATTTCTATAAATGTTATGTATCATTATAAGCCTTCTGAATTTGTAGTTATTGTAGTAAGAGGTGATTCAAGTCTGATTCTTCATTTTTATGACGTCATTTCCGGTTTCGGTAATAGTAAATGTATATTTTGACTATTGATATTCCATAAAGATGACCGTCTGAATCATTTGGCGATAGTTTTATTCCGATCGGTGTAGTCGTTTTCGAGATATGACGTCACTTCCGGTTTCAAAATGGCGCCTTTCGGTTGGTTTTATAAAAAGGCACCTCAGACGCCAAAAGTGCACATGTGGTAAAAATTTCAAGTCGATCGGTTAAGCCGTTTAGGCTGTGGCGGTGACAGCGGTGTTTCGTGATATCATCATCATCATCATCATCATCAGATGGAGATAGGTTTTAAAAGGGGTGTAATTTCACTGTTTTCACGGCCCTCTAGCCCACAAATGGCATTACCTATTGTTCCCAAATTTAGTATATGTTGTCAGGTGGGCCATAGCTCGAAATTAAGTTTTTTCGCAACAATGTGAGATTTTTCAATTTTGAGATCCAGTAGGCCGAAAATGCCATGTTGTTGCTTACAGTAAAAGTAGTTGGTCTGCTCCTCAGTTTATATAGGCATTTACGGTACGTTGAGTGAGTGTGAGTGTACAGTACGACTTGGCTGGGTGGAGCGACCGCTCCACTAGATACGGGGTTTCGAGCTCATCTCGAGGATAATTAAAATAAACTTCCGCCCTTCTACCTCTAAGGTCGGTGACAGGCAAAGATGAACCCGAGCTATCATGGGCCGGCCTATACCTGGCAATGCTAAACCGTGTTCATCTTTGCCTGTCACCGACCATAGGTCATTCACATGAAGAAATTAAACACAAATAATTAACATAGCTAATTTTATAGTCGACAGTACTCAAATCTAAAAAAATGAACATTTTAGGTTTAACAATATTGTATTTATAGTTTGTGTGTATATCAAAGTCGAAAAATTAAATCAGCTTTGTTAATTATTTTTATTATTTTTCAAAGATTTCATAATTTTTATCATCAATGTCAATGTTTACCTTCCAGTGTATTTAGGAATGGATACTACGATGATTCATACGCTTATAGAGACTAGTGCTGATTACTCTTGCATCGACAATGACCTCTAAGGGTTGTTGGACAGCTGTTTGATGACAGATTGCTTGGTCGCTGTGCTGTGTTGTGCATTGCTTCATTTAAGATCGACACATCGGGCGCTGTGGACGTGTTTAGCACAGACATCAACTTCTCTGCAGGTATGTCAAGTATAAATACTGTTGTACAGGATAGAATAGATTATAGATCATTATTATAATAATTTTATTATGATGATAGATTTTACTTGGTTCAATTCTAAATTGCATTAAAAGTCGGCTGTAGGAGATTATTTGTTAAATATCGTAATAACTTTTGATAATTCAAATTTAAAATAGGTGAAAATAACTAAAATTTTAGTCGACCTTAGCAATAAACACCAACTTCTTAATTTACATTATTTGTGTCTAACTCGACTCAAAGATGGAATGTTTATTTTCTCATCTTTGGTTCAAGTTTTTGGCACAAATATTCTTTATGTAAGATTGTGTTTACATTTTGATTGGTTGAGCTTTGCTAAATATTTTTCACTGTTTTAATAAAATGAGTGGATCAAACGTTTTGACAATATTTATTAAATGTTTTCCGCCATGGACGATTAATCTACAGCATTTTAGAGTTTATAGTAGGACAGTTATTTGGTTCAGGTTAGTTTTATAATCTTCCGATTGATTCATATATTAAAATATGAGTTTTGTCATATATACACGATGCGCCAAGTATATTTTGGTTTTTAAAATTAAGTTTTGACTTGGCCCATTTTTTGATCTCTACTTTTCAGTGCTGAACCTTCAGATTTCTTCTATTTTTTATAGTTGAAGAACTTGGCTGCTATTTTTACACGGAGTGCTTTTGTTTTATGGGGTATGAGTTTCGCCAGAGTACATTTACCCATGTGAATAAGTAAATAGTGAATGACCCCGGCACAAAATAACCGATCAATAGAGATTCTACTCACTCCTGGACCAATACAATTAATAATTGATTAATAATTAATTGATGATACAATTATTAATATCATCATTTTATAGGCTTCTTCCCGTGATGTTTTGATTAGGATTGGAAGGCAATGTGTCCGGGCTAAAAATAATAGTTCAATCACTTTTTCAGCATTTTACTTAAAATGGGTATGCATAAATATTGCATAATATTATTATTATCATCTTGTAAACACATAATTTTCGTTATGTAATGACATTATATCACAATAATCAAACATAATTATAGGCGGCTCGGTCGTGTTTTGATGGTGTTGTTTTAGGAGATATGAAATTCCATAATAATTGTCCATACATCTAAACAACCAGCACTATAATCAGTACTTCACAGGTAGAAGGACGGAAGTCCTTTGTGTCGATTGTGGGTTTCATACTTTCTGAATGATATAATCAATCATATTCTTACTTAATGACTCATGTCACCATTACAAATATGATTGGACGGAGGCAGAATTAAAGGTTCTTTGGCTCAACTCAAGAACGAACTTCAAACCTTCTACCTTGTTATCTAAGATATTGCACCTATTTACAGACGATGTCGGACAACGCGGCTCGTGTGCTGACGTCTCAGCGCCTCAACGACAACTTGCTCCAGCAACTGGAATGTCCAGTGTGCTTGGAGATCTGCCGCCCTCCCATCTTCATGTGTATCCGAGGACACAACATCTGCTCCACCTGTCAACGCAGCATCACATCTTGTCCAGTCTGTCGCGCTACTGGATCTCCAGCGATAAGAAACATTGCACTGGAGGCAATAAGCGCTCAGGTGCTAATTCCATGTAGATACAAGAGCAAGGGTTGTAGAGTAGAAGAGAACTTAGCTGACTTGGAACAGCATTACGCCGTATGCGGGTATCGTTTTCGTTGTCCGTTAGCTGATTGCAAGTGGATTGGCAATACAATTGATCTTGTAAGTCACTGCAAATTTAGTCACACTGATTTGGAGATTGAAAATTCAATCACAATTAAAGTGTCCGATACTAACGCGTTGATCCGCTTTCATATCTACGATAATGAGTTATTTTCCGTCAATTGTGTATATCTAGATGATGATTCGATGCATAACTTGTTCTGTCGGTACATCGGACCGCCGGAGTATGCGGTTTTGTACAAGTGTACATTCACGTTGTTCTCTGAGAATAGGACTCAGTCACAGAACCATGCGAGCGCTGTGTTGAGCATGGATGATGTTTCTGTGGCGAGTCCAAACACGTTTCGCATCTGTCAGAATGCTTTGTCCAAGTATGTAACTGAGAACGGTCTTGTAAAATATGAAGTATTAATTGAGAAGTTGCAGTAATGAGATAATAATGTGTGTATATTGAAGGAGAAACTGGTAATGAATAATATTTGAGAGAATCGTGAGTTTATAATATTTCGTTATGGATATTGAAATGTTCTATAGTTGGTTGTTATTTAAGTGGAATGCTGGTAAAACTGGCACAATGAATTGGATAGACGAATTTTTCACATTGACACTACAAGATAACACGATGTTTATTATCAAGTCTATTATCCTCTTGTTTTGGTAAAATTCATTTTTTTTATTGATCTTCAGTTTGATAGATTTGTCATTGTGTGTACCTACAAATTTTCTTATTAGAATAAAAGTAACTGCAAAGAGAATTCTGAGTTTTATTGAAGAATTTCACTTGTATAAATTACATTCCCTTTTTGACCTTAGTCCTGAACGTATTTTACTTAAACATTTATCATGTACTATTGTATAATAAAAGGAATATTGGATTTACTTTGCAATTTTGATCCATTTCATTTTTGTCTTGAAGTCGTGCATGGGAAGTCGGAAACTTTGGAATGTATAGAAGTCTTCAAAGATTTGATCCGATGAGAACACTTCACTTTTGTATCTATTTAGTTTTGCATGATATGTTTGGTTTCTTCTATATGATATTCTAAAACTTTTACTTTTGCAACGCGCTAATCGAGATCTACATAGATCCTAGTAAAAAGGTACGGTACCTAGCAACCGCCCGATGATTAGAATCTTTTGTAATAAATTTAAACAACCGTAACACCATTGCCTATTACGATACTAGAAAAACGCTCTGAGTAACGCGTTGATGAGCGAGCACGGATACACGCAACACCTCGAACCGAAATTATGTCTATCGAAAATGTCATTAAAAGCCAATAATTCTTGAATTTCGTCACAGACTTGTATAAATATCTCCAAAATTTCCAACAATATTGGTCCCAATAACCTTGCTAAGTTTTAAGTTGTTCGATTAAACCTTTGATTGAACGGTTCCTTGTTAAGTTTCAAAAATCACATGATATCCTTCAAACAATATACCTGGGACCACTCATATGATATGATATTACTGTGTACACAATATCAGATCAATCTGTTAAACGGTCATTATTAGTTTCATTTCGTTTGAAACTTTCTGCTCTAACTACCCTGCCTTGAACTGAAGATTCGAAGTCGCCGTGAATTTGACAGCCAACACACAAAATGTCGCTAAAATTACAAAAACTTTTGAAAATAACGACAGATAAGACTGAAAATTGGCAAAAATACCTTAAATGTTGCTACCAATTACCATGCGAAGTTTTTAGTTGGTCGGTCCATCGGCAATACCCGCTGCACGAGAGCGGGTATTGCGTTGATTGTTTGAGTATCTCCTTGCAGCAGTCTGGTCGGGGGTCTCTTTGCTCCTTGATGCTTTATTATTAACGACATTTTGTTTCAACCTTTTAGATTTAGCTTCGTCAGTTTCTTGATCTTCAATTTCACGCAGACGCTTTTTCGCTTTTATGGCTTTCATTCTAGCAGAAGTCTTTCCATTTTTCGGCATGTTTAAATAGGGATAAGATAGGTAATGAAAAAGTAAGAAGTAGAGTACCTACCTAATAAAAGTACAATAATATTTGTGTGATCAATGTTTGAAATGCACGAAATGTGTGCTCAAAGACGTAATGTATTCAATGTCGAAAGGTAAACACCTTTCAACTAATAAGCGAAAGGAATCAAAGTTCCACACAAAAAAACGGATCATGTAAAATAGTAACTACCTAGTTTAGAAACGGAATGAATCCAACGTTCCACAATTAAAATAAGACAACGTAAAGTTTTGAACTGAATGAATCAAAACTTTCAAAAAAAATAGCAACCTTCAAGGAAATGTCAGGCTAGACAGAAGCTCAGAAACGGAATAAATCCAACGTTTCCAAGAAGAAAATAATTTGAAATAATCAATCCCCTGGACAAAAACTGTAGATACCTAATATCTATGCTTTAAAAGCGATTCAATTTTACTAATACCTTCACAAAGTACACCAAATTGCCAAAATTATCAACGAAAAGAAGCAAAATGCAGGAGAGATTTGGAATGACGTGTGAACGCTAGAAGAGAACAAACGCCACTCAATGATATTATTGAAATGTGAGCTTATGTTTCTAATCCCTCCTGGATGCAAAATCAGCCAAGTAGAAACACGGGAGGCACGGCCATCAGAACTACGAATTGAAGAAAAGACAATCAAGGTCCTTAAAAACTCGAAATGATTTGTTGGAAACTATGATCCAAATTGAATTATTCAAATTTGATCAACTCAATAAACATAAAAATATCTGCTTTTCACTAAAAAAGTGTACATACCATCAAAACACTCTTGTACCTAAAGCAAATCAGATTCAGTTGCATTGGAAAGACATTCATTTTCAATGTTTCATTTCTGACAGCTATTAAAAATGTCAATAAGTGCATACTTTCTTGACAGATTCGGCTGAAAATTTGTAAAATAAGTGACTTTGTTGGTCTTACTGACCATGCTAAATATGAGTTTGATCACATTTCTCGAAGGCCATTTTCATTTTTTAGGCTATCAGGAGATACTTATTTTAACAATGAACCAATGGATGGATTTCAAAAAAAAATTGGGTCTGCAAACAGAGAAGGTTGTCTTTACATGTGTGCAAAATTTCAGGTCGATCGGTGAAACGGTGCGACTTCTATTGCTTCCTTTAGCATACAAAAACAAAAACAAAAAAAAAAACAAAAAAAAAAACAGAGGTCCGTGCTAAAAGAGCCAAATGGAGTCGCTCGCTTCGCTCGCTCAATGAAACAATTATCTAGATCGAAGTTCCACTTTTACCTTGACGAATTGCAGCTCATATTTGCAAAAAGAAGTATGAAATAATGTACTGCCATATTTCTTGACATTCATCAATCATCACATTTGACTTCTTTTCTTGGGAAACACAAAATGACTTGACAGCTGACCAAAATCTATCTGGGGGACAGATGCTTCCAAAAAATAAATCATAAGTAATCATTATCATTTGATACCACTTTTGTCTTTATTTTTAATATGCATCTTTCACGACTATTTAAAATAGATTCAAGTTTAAACTCTTGACAAATTGCCTGTCTCCTAAGAAAATGAACAAAATGAATGTCTATTATGTTGCTATTAGGGGTATTTGTGGTAGGTAATCTAAAAAATTTCACCTTTAGAATAACAGTGTTTTCAGTAGTATGTTAGTTTGTTTGTTCAGCATTACATTTCAAATGAAGAAATGGATTGGGCCATTTCTTTATGAAATTACTATCTTATTCGGTTACCTAATGATTTCTAGCACAATCGGCCCACTGATTTCACCGGAAAATTGGTCTGTAATTTTTACTCAGCTCCATTAATGACAATCTGAAAGAGAATCAGTATGAAATTAAAACTGGATCAGTTTGAGTGATCAACAACAATTTTGCATGCTTAATTAGACAAACTTATTAGGTGTCTTTTCAAAATTTTCAGACCTTACGGCCATTTTATATTTGGTATTAAATATTGTCAAAATTATTCAAAGAAATTGAAATTGAAAGCAAACATAAACACTGCTCCATTGACGCATTCGTCTTCATCATTCCTCATTTCAAGGTCTGTAGAGAACACCAATGTTTGCCCTTGTGCTCACTGCCCAGGTCAAACCGTTCAACCAATCGATTTGAAATTTTGCACACCTACTTATGTATTCTTTGAGGTTTATGGTATCGTTTTTGAACAGGATCCAGTGAATATAGTACATTTATTATATTATTTTTTGATATTTAAACTAGAACCGATTGATCCATCAACTTATAACTTCGCATGGTCATTGGGACCAACATTTCAGATATTTTTGCCAATTTGAAGACTAATCTGTCGTTATTTGCAAAATCTATTGCCATTTTTAATACATTTTATTCCATAATCTTAAAATATTTGAAAAATTTAGGTATACTAAATTTTCATCCATGCTTTCTTTATGCTTCAGTTCCATGGCCCGTAGAGCAGCTGATACTTGCAAACGCATATCAAATCGGATGCAGTACGAAGGCTCGCTCATCAACGCGTTACACTGAGCGTTTTCCTAGTATTAACATCGCTCATCAACGCGTTACACTGAGCGTTTTCCTAGTATTAACATTTAACTACGGAACAGGTTGGGTGAGTGGTTAACGCTCTCAGCTTGTATTCCGGAGGCCCGGGTTCGATTCCCGCGGCCGTCCTTCCTGACTGGGGTTTTTTCGTGGTTTTCCCTCAGTCTTCAGGCAAATGCTGGGAAGGTACCCTACTAATAGGCCACGACCGCCTCCTTCCCACCTTCCATCCTTACCTACTCTTCACCATCATCTCCCAATCATCATCATAATCATCCATCCGTCGCCATTAGCCTCGCTGCAGAACAGTGCGACGTTAAGCCCCAGACAAAAAAAAAACATTTAACTGACTTAACAATAACGTCAGTGATACTTATACAATAATATACAAATGAACAATACTAAATGTTACAATACTGCATCGTAATTACTAATTAGTTACTATGACTGTTAAATCTTGATCAGATTCACTGTTTTGATTTCAAGCAGTTCATTGAAAGAGACACGCAGTTTGCTTCGACGTGTGTTTTAGATAAGTGCCAGTACAAGATGACAAAATTCAAACAAAATATCTTCCTCCTGACAATTTTGTCGATGATTCTGATCTCTGTGATACATTTCAATAATATAATAACTGAAAGAAACAAGACAATGGCGGTGATTGAGAAAGAGTATCGCGAGCAAGGTTTGTTGGACGAAATACCGACGATAAAGTGCCCCACACACGGTCAATCTTACTTGACGACTTGCATGACAAGCCCGGCATGACATGCTAATTTGATCGTGTGTGGAGCAGATTTGATGGCTTGTCAAGCCTGGAATTTGGCTTGAAGGAGTTCCAACAGAAACTGAAATCGAGCTTCATGCTCATGCAAGACGACAAGCAAGTTTGACGTGTGTGGAGTCATCAATCTTGCTTGAACATAAATAGCCAATCAGCATGCAGAGCCGGAGCACGTGACCTTTCAGCTCACTCAGCTGTTTTGCTGTTTTGTAGTTGTTTGGAAGTTGCGCAATAAAGTGCGCATGACCCCAAAGGTCTGAACTGTCAAACCTAAATTGAACGTGTGTGGGCGTTGTTCAGGTTTGTCATGCCGTCATGCCGGGCTTGTCAAGTAAGTTTGTCATGCAAGATTGACCGTGTATGGGCCACTCACCAAATGGTAAGTCAAGTTGTGAACAAAGAATCTACACGTTCCTTTTGAGAATTGGAAGCTTTTCTTCCTCTACCACTAGAAGTGATCCACTCATATCGATTCTGTGACTAGCCAAGAGTGGACAGGCAGTTGAACCCAACTATCAGGTGGAAACTATCAGGAACTGTTTCGTTTCAGCTTTGTTGAGCGGACCTCTGTCCAAGATGGACGATCCTCGAGTCGTCGACAACTTACGGAGAAAGTATTTGATAAATCCTCCGACAAATAAACAACTCAATCTTAAGAATCCTGGTTTAAAGGACGCATCAATGGGCCAAGCTGCTGTTATCCGAAATCTTCTACATGATCAAGTAAACATAGTTCAATCATTTATCCTAATCTCGTGTTCTAGCTAGAATACATTAGCAATGTTAGAGAATTGGCTGAAGCAGCGTATTAGGCAAACTCAGATGAAATCTTTTCATGCAAGGTTGAACTTGTAATGCCATAGAGCAGGGGACGGCAACCTGCGGCTCCTTGGTGGTTCTTGAATGGCTCTCTATAATTTAAATAAAAATCTGGAATCGAACAATATGAAAATTCGTAAAAAAAACGCCATGCGGGGCACAATTTGAAGGTTATTTGATTAATTTGGTACATTTTAGAGTCCCAGAATCACTTTTAAATTATTGACATTCTAAAAAAACGGCATGCGGGGCACAACTAAGGGGCTTCGTCAAAATATAAAAATAAACAAGTAATTCAATTTATTATTTTCGGTGTATTATATTTGATTGCTTCTACTGTGGCTCCCATTATTATCTACTTTATTAATTTTTGGAAAATTGGCTCCTTCACCAAAAAAGGTTGCGAACCCCTGCCATAGAGAGACGGCTTGTGATGCAAGTAGTTGAGTTTGAGCTTGTCATACCTAGCTTGTCATGCCTGGCTTGTCATGCCTGGCTTGTCATGCCTGGCTTGTCATGCCTGGCTTGTCATGCCTGACTTGTCATGCCTGGCTTGTCATGCCTGACTTGTCATGCCTGACTTGTCATGCCTGGCTTGTCATGCCTGGCTTGTCAAGTAAGAAGTCAAGTTGATCTTGTCATGTCACAGAGAGAAGGCTTGTCATGTCTGGCTTGTCACGCCTGGCTTGTCATGCAAGTTGATCTTGTCATTGTCATGCCACAGAGAGATGGCTTGTCATGCCTGGCTTGTCATGCCTGGCTTGTCATGTAAGAAGTCAAGTTGATCTGTCATGTCACAGAGGGAAGGCTTCTACATCGAGTGCGGCGCGCTGGACGGCGAGTTTGGTTCGAACACTCTGGTATTCGAGAGGGAGTTGAAGTGGTCAGGACTGCTGATCGAAGCTGATCCTTCCAACTTCAAGCTCTTGCAGGAGAAGCAACGTCACGCCTACTTGTCTCAGACTTGTCTCAGTGTCAAGCCATACCCGATGATAGTAAGCACATCAGAAATTAACAACGCAAATTACACAAATTATATCATTGAGCGAGCGTAGCGAGCGTCACCACGGTACTCTTATGGCACTTTCTCTGTGTGTGTTTTTTTTTTTTTTTTTTTTTTTTTGTATTTTTTTTTGTGTGGTCACACCGCAGGTCAAACCGCTCAAGCAATCAATCTGAAATTTTGTACACATACTAACGTACTCTATGTGGTCCCTGGGATCGTTTTTGAACAGGATCCCGTGATGGTTCAAATTTAAAAAAAATTATATTTCGATTGGTTTGTTTTATCAATTTGAAATTTTGACAAGTCATTACCACTAACATTTTACCCAATCATACAAAGTTTCAGCCAAATCCTCCCATTGGTTAAAATTTAAAAAAATATTTCGTATGATTTTTGAAATTTAAACTAGAACCGTACGACCGATCAACTTAAAACTTTGCATGGTCATTGGGACCAACATTATCTGTATTTTTGACAATTTTCAGACTTATCTGTGTTTAAATCCAAAAGTTATTGACATTTTACTGACATTTTGCGTGTTATCTGTCAAATTTCTCGAAAATGTTGATCACGGCTTCTTCGACTCTTTATAGTTCCAAGGTAGTTAGAGCAGAAACTTTCAAACGTATGAAACAGATATGACCGTTCAATAGATCGTCTAATATTGTGTAAGTACAAGTACACACACTTTTATCATATGAGTGGTCCCAGGTATATTTGTTTAAATATATCCTATGATTTTTTAATTTTAACAAGGAACATTTTAATCATAAAGGTTTAATCGATCAACTTAAAACTTTGCATGGCTATTGGGACTAATACTTTAGGAATATTTGGAGATTTTTATACCTACAAGTCTGACGAATTTCAAGAATTATTGGCTTTTAATGATATTTTCGATCGATATATTTTCGGTTCGAGGTGTTGCGCGTGTCCGTGCTCGCTCATCAACGCGTTATACAGAGCGTTTTCATAGTAACTTTGTTGAGAGGAAGAAATTGGTTCTTGTATGTAAATAAATAAAATATCTATCCAGATATTAATAAATAAATTACACTGAAATTAAAATCAACTTTCTGCTTTTAATGTCGCTTTCTTTCTGTTTTATAAAACATAATATTATATGAAACAAAATTTTAAAAGAAATGAGCATACAAATAATTTCAGCCAAAAACTGAATTTTTAAGTCGTTCTTAAAATTGTCGGTCCTCTTGTGTGCAGGTGTCTTTCCATCAATCATTCGTTCTCGGGAAGATTTCGGAACACGACGTTGGTTTCAACCAGACGGGCTTCGTGGATGTCCAATGTTTCCCGCTCTACTCCTACTTGCTGGCAATGAACAGGACCAGGGTCGACTACTTCAGTCTCGACGTCGAGGGCAATGAGTTCGAGGTTCTCGAGAACATCCCCTTCGACAAGGTCGACATACGGGTAGGTCAAGACTCAATGGGCCCCGTCCGGGGGTGTCTGGCACTGGTGGGGAGGCCGGGAGGCTAGAGGGTTCGGGCTGGTGGGAACAGATCGGGGTGGATGTCCGATGGGAAGACGCCGTCCCTCCAGTTCCCAGGGTCTTCGTATTTATAAGAGATCATAGCCTAAACGGCTGGTGTATTGGATACCTCGGTTCTTGTCACATCACCGAGGTTAAGCAACATTTAGCGCGGTCAGCGGTTGGATGGGTGACCATTCAACTCTGCCTTGCCAGGTTGCTGCCGTTGGGCCAGAGAGACTGGGGTGTTTGGGGGTTAGTGTGACGACCTCCCTCCACCTGTTATCAGTCTCTCGGCGGCGCGGGTTGTGGAGGCTCGTGCTGTGAATGTCACACCGTCCTTCGGAAGGGACGTTAAGCCGTTGGTCCCCTTGGTATCTTTCGTCAGGAGTAGGCTACATGCCGGTACCGGGTTTCTCTCCTCCCTTCTCTATATTACATTCTCACTAGTGGAGCCTGGCTCTGTTGAGAATAGAAAATAATAATAATACAGGACCCAGTTGTCTGAACATTTGATTTGGAATTGTTTTAGAGCTATTTGCAATGTCCGAGAACTCGCTTATTAATGCTCGCTTTTTCAACGAGTTACCCAGAGCGTTTTTCTACTGCTTAATTATTGTTGGCTGTGACAAAAGCTTAGCGTTCTACCAAATAGTAATACCTATTATTATTACTATAAATACCTACAACAAAAAATACGTATAAAAAACACACATCGAAATATAATATAATTTTCGTAACATAAAAACCATCTCCTTCATGACTTGTTTTGTTTCAGACAATATCTGTGGAGTTCAAGCATGTACCTCGCGGTAAAGAAGCTTTGCGCTTGTTTATGGAGAGCAAGGGATACATCTTGTGGGGCGAAGTTTGGCGCTCAGACGGCTGGGCGGAGGATTTCATCTTCTACAAGGGATAGTGATGACGTCATCAACACGTCATGCCTCGGCCCAAGAAGCAGGAGATATTAACGTTTCATACACATTTGGCATGATTTTAATTGAAATAATTACATTGTTATCAACAAGATTGTGTTTATTTATTACATATATAAAAGTTTCGTAGATTACAGTGTAACATCCTCTTAGACAATGTCGACATACGGTTAGGTCAAGTTTGACCCACGGGGGACCGGTCCGGGGGAGTCTAGCACTGGTGGAGAGGCCAGTCCGTATATGGAGAAATGGCTTGCGATGATAGCTTTTTCAGAGCGAGAAATGTGCAAAGAGTGCGTGCAAATTTCCCATTGGAAAACGATACTTGCACTCAGTGTACACTGAGTGCTGCTAGAGGACCTAAATATTCACTAAGTGCAGCCAGTGTATAAGTTGTCCGGGCCTGCTGGGCGTTCCACTGCCAAATCTGCCAAATGTTAGAGATCTGACAATATCTAAAATTGTTACTTTTGCAACGCGTTAATCGTTGTTAGAGATCTACATAGATCCTAGTAAAAAGGTACGTTACCGACCAGCCGCCTGATGATTAGAATCTTTTGTAATAAATTAAGGAACGTAACAGTGCCTCTTACATGTATGAAACGAATATCTAGATTGAAGTTCCACTTTTACCTTGATCAGCTCATTTGCTAAAAAAAAATATGTATGTTGCCCTATTACTTGACATTCATAACATTTTACTCCTTTTCTCTCCTATTGGAAAACTGAAAAATGACGTCACAGCTGACCAAAATCGTTCTATCTGTGTGAAAATTAAAACTGGAATAGACCACATTTTAAATTATCTAGTTGGCTCTGCTTTTCAAAAATATTCATATGCAGTACCGTGATCCTCATATCTATTAGTGTTTTTCAACAATGGATCATAACATGAATAGATATTAGGATCACGGTACTGCATATGAAATTTTTTTAAAAGCAGAGCTAACTAGATAATTTAAAATGGTTTGATCGATCAACAACAATTTTGTAAATTTTTTTTATTGGATTGTTGGTTAACAGACTTTATGGACATATAATATAATATAATGGGTTTATTCTCTACAAATTGTACATGTACTGGTGGCAGAGATTTTAAAATATAGAATAATTATAGATGAGGTAGGTGCACTTGGCCAAACAAAACTTGAACGTTCAATAAATCTGAGAGGCTGATAAATGTAAGATCGCACCATCAGAAGTCAGTCTAAGCGATCTCATTGTCACACTCTTGTAGTTGACCTCACATTTCAATGATAATAACAAGCTTTGATTAAATATGGGACATGACCAGCAGTCATTCAAATTTGGTCAACGTTCAAATTTTGTTTGGCCGAGTGTACATCAAAAAGCAGTCTCAGATCAGCAAGTGTTTCTGGCAATTTCACTAAATTTAAATTGTTCCACTCTTGAAATCCCAGATCTGCGTGTGAATTTCTTGCTGCATCGATTTTGAAATTTCTTCTCCCTATCTTAAATGTATGGTCTTTTCTTCCTAAATAATCTGGTTTCTTTATTCTTTTCGACGAATCTCTGCATGCTTCTAGCCCAGTAAAGGCTCTGTAAATATTACAGAGCCTAGCTTTCCTTCTTCGATCTTGGAGTGATTCCCAACCCAAATCCTTCATCATTTCCGAAACACTCTCTGGAACTTTCTTCAGTCTTAAGGTCAATTCATTATTTCCGCTTCTTCTGTTCTTTGGCTTCACAACTTCCCATTTCCCATTTGGTTTGTCAAAATTATTCAAAGTAATTGGAAGAGAACATTATCACTGCTCCATTGACGCATTCGATTTCCTCATTTCCAAGGTCTGTAGAGAACACCAACGTTTGCCCTCATATTTATTCGCATTCAATAATGAAGGCTCGAGCGTTTTTCAACATACAATTAGCGCAAATAGGAATTTAAAAGAGGTCGTAAAAATAATATTAACTGAAACAATAACGTCATACCTACAATAATATACAAATGAACAATACTAAATGTATACATGTTACTATGACTGTTTTATCTTTGTCAGATTAACTGTTCATTGAAAGAACCACGTAGGTAGTTTGATTGAACGTGTGTTTTAGAAAAGTGCCAGTACAAGATGACAAAATTCAAACAAAATATCTTCCTCCTGACAATTTTGTCGATGATTCTGATCTCTGTGATATATTTCAATAATATAATAACTGAAAGAAACAAGACAATGGCGGTGATTGAGAAAGAGTATCGCGAGCAAGGTTTGTTGGACGAAGTACCGATAACACCAATAGGGAATATGCTTATATTTTTAATGCGGTTAAAATCCAAATCCAACGCGTAAATTTTCATTCATAAATATGACATAAAAAATCGGTGTAAATTTTTGCGGGAAAACGCCACGCCGGCCGGGTATTTCCAAAGTATACCCAGCCCCAGCGCACCGTCTCCTGATTGGTGTGTCTTGGTCACGTGGTCAATGGTTGAATGATCACCTCGGTTGCGAAACTGAAAGTTATCTGTCAAAACATCTCAACCCACGCACTGTGAAAGAGAAATAACCTAAGTTATCCCGAAGGAATTACGAATAAGATACGTATTAAATGTGCATCTTTAAGGTTTATAATGTCCTTAGTATTCTCTTAGCCCATACTTAGTATATAGTTGCTTCCATAGAAGACTAACCATTTGGACACTTTTTAACCTCTCTAACGTCAGTGTCAGTATGCACCATACTTTCAGTGACTGACGTTTACTATTTTGCAAACTGCCGTGTGAATAATCTTAGCCCAATTTGTAGAGTAGTGATACAATGTAATCGTATCAGAGTTATGAATTCGGTAAGAAGGTCAACGTTTCTTCGCACCAATCAACAGTTTGCAGCTTACGTTGAACTACAGAAGAAAGCGCCAAGATTTCTACGGTAGTAATAGGTAATACAATAGGATAGTAATACAATTTCGATAGGATTGTAGGTCTCATTGGCAATTATTACCAAGTAATCCATAAGGACAGACATCAATGAAAGGATTTTCTCTCATTATATATTTCTAAGATTTTTTTTCTTAGTGCGTGGATTGAGATGTTTTGGCAGATAACTTTCGGTTTCGCAACCGAGGTAATCATTTAACCATTGACCACGTGACCAAGACACACCAATCAGGTGACGGTGCGCTGGGGCTGGATATACTTTGGAAATACGCATAGTGATGTCATTTATATGAACCAACAATGATGTTGCCATGGTTACAATAAAATATTACATCACTCGCCGGGATGGCGTTTTTTCGCCTAAATTTACACTAACGTTCAATTTCATATTAAAGAATGAAAATGTACCTAAACTTTTTATTGTGAAAATAGTTTTATTTACCAACAATATGGTGTTATTTTGAATAATAGTTTAAAATTCATGCATTCACTATTGGAAAGTCATGTTGTGATTTGTGACGTTTGCCAGCTTGGTTATGGCATAGACATCTATGGTTATGGGAAAATATTTTTAATGGTACGCATTTTGCAGGATATTCAGACCTCCGAAAGAACTATTACAGATTACGCGCGGTCGTTGGAGCAGATTGGGAGGGGAAAATGGTTTCATAAGTGGGTGAAACTTTGATAGGATGTTCACATGATCAGTCTGATTGTATTATAGCTTATAGCACTTTTTTACTTTTGTTTCTGTCTTGTTACCTACTTAGGTGACGGTTATTCAACAAAACCGCACAAAACTGTGAAATTTCCGATACGATTGGAGATCTACCTCATGAACCAATGGATCTAAATTTTACATGAATGAGTTGTTCAATGATGAACTAGGGTTATTATTTGGCACAATTTTTAAGTTAAAATTTATACAGAACCCAGCGAGACAATAAAATATATAATTTTTCACCAAAAACCAAATTATCAAATTAACTAAGCAAAAAATTTAATATGTGCCTAGTGATAGAACTAAGTTTTTTTTTTATCGAATCATGATTAAAATTTCAATTCATTTCTTCAACCAATTTCGTCTCCAATTGTATCCAAAAAATTGTATGCAAAAAGCAGCAAAATCGGTAGTTCGAACCCTTTCTAGTCCTCTCATTGGCTGATGCAATTCGAGTCTGCATGTCAGTTCCTGTGTTTATTTCAATCACTTAATTACATTGCAATTTAAACTCGGAGAAAGACTGTGAGGTGGTGGCACAGATGAAAAAAGAAAGCATAACTAGGAAAACGCTCAGTGTAACGCGTTGATGAGCGAGCACAGAACATGCAATATCCCCAGTCACGATAAACGACACGGCACTTAGACGATTTTCTCCTTTTTTCCAATCTCCACATAAATACTCTGGATGAATATCAGATCCATTGTGCCGTGACTTTCCTACATACTTTTTCCAGCTTTTGACAACCCGTACTAAACTCGTAAAATGACAATTAATACTTGACTGATTGGGCTTCCAATGTGTACATTTTTAGATTATGTTGGTCTATGATCACCATGCAAAATTTGAACTTAATCGGAAAATTTTGATTGTCGACCAATCATAAGATATTATTTAAACTTAAACCAATTGGAGTATGTGGCCTTCGAACTGCATCAGATTTTATAAGCGCTAGTTTTATTGTAAATTGTGGACTGCTTGGCTGCTCTACAGGCCTTGGAGCAGAAGCTCAAGAAGGCAGGGATGAAAATGTAGTATGCGTTTTACAAATATTTCTAGATTATGGAATAAAATGTCCCTAAAATTACAAAAACTTTTGAAAATAACGTCAGATTAGACTGAAAATTGGCAAAATACCTTAAATGTTGGTACCAATGACCATGCGAAGTTTTAAGTTGATCGGTCGATCGGTTCTAGTTTAAATTTCAAAAATAACCGGAAAAATGATCTCAAATTTGAACCAATGGGAGGATTTGGCTGAAACTTTTTATGATTGGGTTAATTGTTGGTTGATTGACAATGCTAAATTTCAATTTGATTGGACCAACCAGTCGAAAGATAATTTTTCTAAAATATGAACCAATCACAGGATCCCGTTCAAAAACGATCCCAGAGACCGCATAGATTACGTTAGTATGTGTGCAAAATTTCAGATCGATTGCTTGAGCGGTTTAACCTGGGCAGTGCAAGCAAAAAAAAACACACACACACAGAGAAAGTGCCATAAGAGTACCGTGATGACGCTCGCTACGCTCGCTCAAAATTTATATACTCCATACTATTTTTATTGTTGTTTGTTTAATAATGTTTGATGTAGAGGAATCTTAACTCTACACGTTCCTTATGAGAATTGGTAGCTTTTCTTCCTTTTCCGCTATAGCATAGAGGTAAGAATGACTATAGAGTGATCCACTCATATTGATTCTGGACTAGCCAAGAGTGGACAGGCAGTTGAACCCAACTATCAGGTGCAAACTATCAGGAACTGTTTCGTTTCAGCTTCGTTGAGCGGACCTCTGTCCAAGATGGACGATCCTCGAGTCATCGACAACTTGCGGAGGAATTATTTGATAAATCCTCCGACAAATAAACAACTCAATCTGGAGAATCCTGGTGTCAAGGACGAATCAATGGGTCAAGCTGCTGTTATCCGAAATCTTCTGAAGGATCAGGTAATCATAAGTTCAATCATTTATTATCATCTCGTTTTCTAGAATACATAGCAATATGTTAGAGAAAAGTTGGAAAACTGGTTATAGCAAAGTCCCAAGACAAATTCAGGAGAAACGTTTTCATGCAAGTTGTGGTTGACCTTGTCGCAGAGAGATGGCTTGTCATGCCTGGCTTGTCACGCCTGGCTTGTCATGCAAGTTGATCTCGTCATTGTCATGCCACAGTGAGATGGCTTGTCATGCCTGGCTTGTCATGCCTGGATTGTCATGCCTGGCTTGTCATGTATATGTTGTCATGTCCGGCTTGTGATGCATATGTTGTCATGTCACAGAGAGATGGCTTGTCATGCATGGCTTGTCATGTAAGAAGTCAAGTTGATCTTGTCATGCCACAGAGAGATGGCTTGTCATGCCTGGCTTGTCACGCCTGGCTTGTCATGCAAGTTGATCTTGTCATGTCACAGAGAGATGGCTTCTACATCGAGTGCGGCGCGCTGGACGGCGAGTTTGGTTCGAACACTCTGGTATTCGAGAGGGAGTTGAAGTGGTCAGGACTGCTGATCGAAGCTGATCCTTCCAACTTCAAGCTCTTGCAGGATAAGCAACGTCACGCCTACTTGTCTCAGACTTGTCTCAGTGTCAAGCCATACCCGAGGATGGTAAGCACACCGAGACAAATTGTATTTCATTTTAAGACGACTGAGTATTTGATCTTGAAGAGTTTTTTAATCGATTTTTATCAATATCTTTTACCAATGTAATTGTTAACAAAATGGGGCTTTGTACGAGTATTCAGAACAGTTCAATGAAAATAATTTCATAGTTTGGAATAAGTTATTAGTTTTATTTTGTGCAACAGATGTTTAGTGACATAATTTTACTAATTTTCGGGCACTAAACGTCTGTAGTACAAAGTAAATCTAATAATCCATTACAAGCCATGGAATTATTTTCATTGAACTGTTCTGAATACTCGTACAAAGCCTTATTTTGTTAACAATTACAATGGTAGAAGATATTGATAAAAATCGATTAAAAAACTCTTCAAGGTCAAACTCTCTACCCAGCCGTCTTAACTCTGTTCATTGACACCCTTTTATACAGACATCATAGGTTAGTAACAGCAGCATGGACAGGGAACTCTAGTAGGTACTCAGTAACACAGTCAGTATCGACCAAACTTTCTAATGAAATTTTCATAAATTTTCTACCCATAGGGTATGCAGTGTTAGCAAAGTTATCTTGTGATATCACCTTTTTCATGTGTAATTTGTATTTTTAGTTTGCTTTATATTAATAGTATTAGTTTCATTCATTTATTTGTTGATAGATATTCTGTGCTGTTAAGCAACCTTTGTTATAAGGCAGAGTCTTTTATTTCAATCAAGATTGCTATATAAATTGTATCAGTGTGTCAGTTACAGTTACTTGTCAAAAATTCTAACAGTGTTACAGTTACAGTTACTTGATTTTATAAGTAACGCCGATACAGTTACAGTACCAACTTGCGTAATGGAAGCAGTTACTTTCACAGAACCTTTATTTATTTTTAAAATCTCTATGATACTGTTGCGTCATAAATAATACACAAATAAATATAAAATTAACCGAACAAATTTAAAAAAGACAGTATAATAGTCTTGCCAAAAACTTTCAAAATATTTGGTATTTTTGAACTTCTAAAATCGACGTTTTAAAGCCCTGACTGTCCCAATGGTGGCACATAGCAAATCTTCGGAAAATATCTTACTTACAAATGTTTCGTCAAAACCACAATTTGCCTCATATATTTAATTTTGTCGTTCTTAAAATTGTCTGCCTCTCGTTTTCAGGCGTCGTTCCATCAAGCGTTCATCCGGGGGAAGATTTCCGAATACGACGTTGGTTTCAACCAGACGGGCTTCGTGGATGTCCAATGTTTCCCGCTCTACTCCTACTTGCTTGCGCTGAACAGGACCAGGGTCGACTACTTCAGTCTCGACGTCGAGGGCAATGAGTTCGAGGTTCTCGAGAACATCCCCTTCGACAAAGTCGACATACGGGTAGGTCGAGCCCATAGTCGAGGTATATCGTCAGTAACAGAGAAAAAACAGAGATCCGTGCCAAAAGGGGCAAAAGGAGTTGCTTCTAAAGATCATCTCCTTCATGACTTGTTTTGTTTCAGACGATCTCTGTGGAGTTCAGACATGTACCTCGCGGCAAGGCAGCTTTGCGCTCGTTCATGGAGTGCAAGGGATACATCTTGTGGGGAGAAGTGTGGCATCCAGGAGGACTGGCAGACGATTTCATCTTCTACAAGAAGTTGTCATGACATGTTTGGTTTCAGACGATCTCTGTGGAGTTCAGACATGTACCTCGCGGCAAGGCAACTTTGCGCTCGTTCATGGAGAGCAAGGGATACATCTTGTGGGGAGAAGTGTGGCATCCAGGAGGACTGGCGGAGGATTTCATCTTCTACAAGAAGTTGTCATGACATGTTTGGTTTCAGACGATCTCTGTGGAGTTCAGGCATGTACCTCGCGGCAAGGCAGCTTTGCACTCGTTCATGGAGAGCAAGGGATACATCTTGTGGGGCGAAGTGTGGCATCCAGGAGGACTGACGGAGGATTTCATCTTCTACAAGAAGTTGTCATGACATGTTTGGTTTCAGACGATCTCTGTGGAGTTCAGGCATGTACCTCGCGGCAAGGCAGCTTTGCGCTCGTTCATGGAGTGCAAGGGATACATCTTGTGGGGAGAAGTGTGGCATCCAGGAGGACTGGCGGAGGATTTCATCTTCTACAAGAAGTTGTCATGACATGTTTGGTTTCAGACGATCTCTGTGGAGTTCAGGCATGTACCTCGCGGCAAGGCAGCTTTGCACTCGTTCATGGAGAGCAAGGGATACATCTTGTGGGGCGAAGTGTGGCATCCAGGAGGACTGACGGAGGATTTCATCTTCTACAAGAAGTTGTCATGACATGTTTGGTTTCAGACGATCTCTGTGGAGTTCAGGCATGTACCTCGCGGCAAGGCAGCTTTGCGCTCGTTCATGGAGAGCAAGGGATACATCTTGTGGGGAGAAGTGTGGCATCCAGGAGGACTGGCGGAGGATCTTCTACATAGAAGTTGTCATGCCATGTTTGGTTTCAGACGATCTCTGTGGAGTTCAGGCATGTACCTCGCGGCAAGGCAACTTTGCGCTCGTTCATGGAGAGCAAGGGATACATCTTGTGGGGAGAAGTGTGGCATCCAGGAGGACTGACGGAGGATTTCATCATCTACAAGAAGTTGTCATGCCATGTTTGGTTTTAGATGATCTCTGTGGAGTTCAGACATGTACCTCGCGGCAAGGCAACTTTGCGCTCGTTCATGGAGAGCAAGGGATACATCTTGTGGGGAGAAGTGTGGCATCCAGGAGGACTGGCGGAGGATTTCATTTTCTACAAGAAGTTGTCATGCCATGTTTGGTTTTAGACGATCTCTGTGGAGTTCAGGCATGTACCTCGTGGCAAGGCAGCGTTGCGCTCGTTCATGGAGAGCAAGGGATACATCTTGTGGGGAGAAGTGTGGCATCCAGGAGGACTGGCGGAGGATTTCATCTTCTACATAGAAGTTGTCATGACATGTTTGGTTTCAGACGATCTCTGTGGAGTTCAGACATGTACCTCGCGGCAAGGCAGCTTTGCGCTCGTTCATGGAGTGCAAGGGATACATCTTGTGGGGAGAAGTGTGGCATCCAGGAGGACTGTCGGAGGATCTTCTACAAGAAGTTGTCATGCCATGTTTGGTTTCAGACGATCTCTGTGGAGTTCAGGCATGTACCTCGCGGCAAGGCAGCTTTGCGCTCGTTCATGAAGGGCAAGGGATACATCTTGTGGGGAGAAGTGTGGCATCTAGGAGGACTGGCGGAGGAATTCATCTTCAACAAGAAGTTGTCATGACATGTTTGGTTTCAGACGATCTCAGTGGAGTTCAGGCATGTGCCTCGCGGCAAGGCAGCTTTGCGCTCGTTCATGGAGAGCAAGGGATACATCTTGTGGGGAGAAGTGTGGCATCCAGGAGGACTGGCGGAGGATTTCGTCTTCTACAAGGGATAGTGATGACGTCATCAACATCTCGGCTCAAGAAGCAGGAGAAATGAACGCTTGTTATATTATAAATTCTCAGTAACTACTATCAGTCTGCCTGTACTCCTCAGTACTTCAAAAGTCCATTGTTATGAATGCGATTGCGTTTGTTATAACATATAAGTTTTGTCGATTACCTACAAAATCAATTAAACTGAATGTTCACACATGAATAATATTTAGTCACACATACTAGGAAATAAGATGTCTACATAGAATATGAAGAATTTTTGTCCTAATATTCCAAAACTGTTTTGTCACCTCATGCTTAAAAATGACTTCTCCATTCAACAAATTGACGGTAATTCGAGCTTCATTAGCCGTTTATCGTCGTTTATTAAGTCATTGGGTGTAGTACGTACACCCGACAAATCATAAAACGGCATTTGAACAAAACGTATGGCTGCTTGTCAGTTTCCATGACAATTAATCCTTGCTACTATCATGAATATACTTCACGGGATCATGCCATCATTTTTATCAGCTATTCCATTTCTTTCAAATACCGTTTTTTTTTAGTGTACACTCGGCAAAACATAAATTCATCGTTGATCAAATTTGATTGACTGATAAATGTTAGATCGCACCATCAGAAGTCAGTCCAAGCGATCTCCTTGTCTCACTCTAGTAGGTGACCCCACATTTCAACGATAATAACAAGCTTTGATTGGTATGGGACATGACCAGCAGTCATTCAAATTTGATCAGCGATCAATTTATGTTTGGCCGAGTGTACCTTAAACTTCCTTTTATCATAAATGCTACGACTTTTCGAGTATTGTCATTTTAACTTTAATATAATATAAATTGTACACAAAATTGTAATTTTCAATATTCTGACGGAATTTCGAAAACGGCACGCATTGTGCGAAGCAAACTTATCCAACAGAATCAACATGCAGACAAAAGCAAAATAAAATGATCCATCAAGCTGAAATGAACAACAGATTTTGAACTAGTTTCTAAAATGTTACAGAATAAAAATATTTCAATAGGTAAGTATTAAGACACACCAATCGGATATTAAAACAAATGAAATTGACTTTTAAAATGTACAGTGAGATATTATTTACAAAGATTGATTCACATGCAATAAATAAATAAATGATTATGGTTGATAAATTACAAAAAGAACGCAACCAAAGACATAACGACACTGCTCATTATACATCGGGACAACATTATTGTCACGGAACAGGTTGGGTGAGTGGTTACCGCTCTGAACTTATATTCCGGAGGCCCGGGTTCGATTCCCGCGGCCGTCCTTCCTGACTGGGGTTTTTCGTGGTTTTCCTTCATTCGTCAGGCAAATGCTGGGAAGGTACCCTACTAATAGGCCACGACCGCCTCCTTCCCACCTTCCATCCTTACCTACTCTTCACCATCATCTCCCAATCATCCTCATAATCATTCATCCGCCGCCATTAGCCTCGCTGCAGAACAGTGCGACGTTAAGCCCCAGACAAAAAAAAACATTATTGTCATACCCTTGACCTGCTCTAAGTATGGGCACCGAGTGTTCATACCCCCAGCGCCACGAGTGAAAGAAATAAGCAACATTTGTGGGAATGATCTTCAACTGTTTCATTTCTCATTGGCCGTGACCTAGCAACCGATCAAATATCAACAAATGTACTCAAAATATTTCGGAATCAGAACCAAGTCGCGCAAATTACTATTGTGATAAGATTCAGTGAACTTGAGAACACTTTATTGAGCGAGCGTAGCGAGCGTCACCACGGTACTCTTATGGCACCTTCTCTGTGTGTTTTTTTTGTTTGTTTGTATGTTTGTTTGTTTTTTTGTCTGCACTGCCCAGATCAAACCGCACAACCAATCGATCTGAAATTTTGCACACGTACTAACGTAATCTATGCGGTCTCTGGGATCGTTTTTGAAAGGGATCCTGTGATTGGTTCAATTTAAAAAAAAAATATCTTTCGATTGGTTGGTCCGTTCAATTTGAAATTTTGAGAAGTCATTACGACCAACATTTTGCCCAATCAAACAAAAATTCATCCAAATCCTCACATTGGTTAAAATTAAAATAAATATTTCACGTGTTTTTTTTGAAATTTAAACTAGAACCGTATGACCGATCAACTTAAAACTTTGCATGGTCATTGGGACCAACATTATCTGTATTTTTTAATACTTTCAGACTAATCTGTGTTTAAATCCAAAAGTAATTGACATTTTACGGACATTTTGCGTGTAAGCTGTCAAATTTCTCGAAAATGTTGATCACGGCTACTTTGACTCTTCAGTTCTAATCCAAGGTAGTTGAGCAAAAACTTTTAAATGCATATGAAACTAATAATGACCGTTCAACAGATCGATCTGATATTGTGTACACACACTTATATCGTATGAGTGGTCCCAGGTATATTTTTTGAAAGAGATTCTGTGATTTTTTAATATTTACTGGGAACGTAGTTCAATTATAAAGGTTCAATCGATCAACTTAAAACTTTGCAAGGTTATTGGTACTAATATTTGAGTGATATTTGGAGATTTTGAAACAAGTCTGTGAAAAATTCAAGAATTATTGGCTTTTAATAATATTTTCGATAGACGCAGAATTTCGGTTCGAGGTGTTGCGCGTATCCGTGCTCGCTCATCAACGCGTTTCACAGAGCGTTTTCCTAGTTATTAATATTTTGTAGGCGAATAAACATTAGATAAACTTGTGTACATTTTAAGGAGTGATAATGCGTAATATGTGCAGCAACATAACGTACCTAACTGCAGCGACTTGGACGCCTTGCCAAAGGTAAGCTTCATTCCCACAGCTTAGGTGGCTCTGTCTGTACTTTTCGCAGCGCTATCTGTAGTCTAAACACGCTGCCTATATCTATATATAGAGAGAAAGCCCATAGCTAGAACAGTTAAACATTTTACTAAGAGCGAAAATCTTTCCGTCACTGAATCAACTCATAATCATCCAGTTCGGTATGAGCTGAGCGAGGCGATATGAAACTCCAAGAGTGAGGTTATAAACCACCGTCTCCCCACCCGCCAACAGCGCGCCCCAATCCCCATAGGTCCCGTGGTCGATGATATTGTGGTCACACTCCGACATCAGCGCCATGTCGTAGACGGCAGAGTGTCCTGCCCAGTCGTCGGCCCGGAGGTTCGTCGAGCACCACTCGGCGTCGTCGCTGATGACGACGAAGACGACGGCGTTGTAGCGGGCCCGGAAGTGGTCCATGGCGCGGAGGTAGTAGGAGGTCGGGGCGGCGGTGATGTTGTGACGATTACGGAGGTAGAGCTGGTAGTCCGTGCGGCGAACGTGCACGCCGATCTGTAGCGAGGGTGGCAGCATGAACAGGACAATTCACGCAGCTGAGTTCCAATATATTTGAGCGAGCGTCACCATCAGGGTGCGAATTGATGGGGGGATTTCCCCCCTCTGGTTTTCTCATCCCCGGCTATGTTTCCCAATAAAGCATCCCAGGGGGGGATAGTGTTTCCCCCCTTCTCTGTAAAATGGTTGACTTTTAATCAACAAACAATAGATACCTACTTTTTCTGAAACACATCTAAAATACTAAAAATAAATTGTCACACAAAACAATTGTCAAATTGCCTTAGTAGCAAATAAGCTGTATTTGATATGATTTATAATTCCAAGATTTATTTTGCTTGCCCACCACTTCTGATTTCCCTTTTGAATTAAAATCAAATCCTCTTTTATAATGCCATTGTCGTGATGACATCACGACAAATAGCAAAAAATAGTGTACACATCGCTTAGAAATGCACCAAATCTAATCTTGAAATTCAAAATTTCCCGGGGCTATGCGCCCCGGGAAATTTATGCTCGGAGTATGCTCGGAATTTTAATTTTTCCCATCCCCCCCCCCCCCCCCTTTATAAATTGAACAATTCGCACCCTGGTCACCATTGTACTCTTATGACACTTTCTCTGTGTGTTGGTTTTTTATTGTGTTATTTTGTCAGCAGGTCAAATTTTTCAACAAGATCACGTGATTTTCTTAAATTTAGAGTGGAATCTAGTCAACTTAACATTTTGCATGGTCATTTTAGGTGTTTTGGGCAATTTTAAGATAAATTTGTCGTTGACTTTAAAGCTATTTACATTTTACGGACATTTTATGATTGTTTGGCAATATTTGTCAATTATCTTGAAGGAAATGTAAGATAATAAATACCAACTGCAATGTGAAAAGATTTTCCTCGAGTGCAGTTGCAGTTGGTATTTATTAACATTCACCTGAGGGATTCAGTAGAAATCATATTTCAGAAATGTAAGATATTGTATCACTGTTGACAATTTCGTATCAGCTATTTCCCATGTATGTCTATATAGAGCAGAGACTTGCAAACACATATGAATTCGCATGCAATACGAAGGCTCGCTCATCAACGCGTTACACAGAGCGTTTTCCTAGTATGGAAAACGTGCTCCTTTGGTGATATTTACGGGGGTACATTCAACATTGGCACATGCATTTTCATTCATTTGAACTCAAGGTCGAAACGACATGAAATAGCAACACATTTAGCTTTTAGAGACATAACGGTATGCAGCTAGTGTTCAATGCACGAACTCCTTGTCGACTTAAGCGTCGTTTTCCTCCCCACCCCTCAAATGCTATTTACCTTCGTGACGTTCTTCTTCATAATCTGCGCAGCAATGACTTTGAGCTCACGTCTACTTCTTCTCACAACATCTTCTTTGAACCTTAACTCCATTCGTATTCCACCAGTATTCCCGCCAACACAACATAATCGTCCACATTTGTTGACGGAATCACAGTCACCATCCCGCCGTTCATTTCAACCGGCGTACCAATCCCAGTTCCATTACTCGGTTTCGTAGGACTTAAATCACATCCAAACAAATACCCAAACGGAGGGATGGAAAGGGCCTCAAAGGACTCTGAGAGTGTACTTAGTAAGCACTGGCTGACGTAAGGGGTGTAGTTGTAATGTCTGGCGTACGCCCACAGAGCTGCATACTCCCATAAGATGTTGCCAAGTCTCCCCCTCATTTGAACAGTTACTACGTGATGTCTTGAACATACGCGATCGAAAGGTATAACAACTTTCTTATCTTTGTCGCAGGAGTAGAGATCTTGTGTATCAAATAGTTTGTCAGGCTTTGCCGAGGATGTTGGACCATTAAAGCTGTTGATGAGCAGCATCATGCCTGACATAATTATTGCACAAGCACACAGTGTAAATTTTATTTTTACTACTCTAGAAATCACTTGAGCTACAGCCTTGCTATTAGTATTAGAGCGATTCTGACCCATATTTAATATTTTTTCACTGCTACTGAAAAGTTAAGCTTTGGTGACAATGTTAGATCTACGGCTAAATTTTTTAAAACAAAATATAGCTTTTGAGAGTGTGTTAGTGGACTATAAGTGGGGTTAGAAGTCCAGAACAACTTGATAGATTTGGTACAGCAGTAACCGGGTAACCACAGCATCTAACAAAGCAACGATGCTATGCATCATATTGTTGGTCAATTAGTAAACAAACCTGTTCGTACATGCTCGTCTGGCGCTGATAACCGCGTCGTTGGACGCTAACAAACAACATTAACTACTTACTATAAAATTAAATAAACGGATTGAATAATCACCAATATTTAATCTTTATTTGTTGTTCTATGACCACCTACAATGTGTACCATGAGATAAGGGAATTAATCAACAGAAGAATGGATTAATATTTTCACTCTAAATATGAACTTTGGATTGCTGCTGTCAGATTTGTTTATTCCCTATACCTTTATATAGGTTACTATGACAATCTTTTCTCACGCAGGATGCCTATAGACATTAGGACCAACATTTTATCAGATTTTACAACATTGACAGTCAACACACTCATTGACAGTCAACATTGACTGTAGTGTTTACACGAACTGTGAATAAATCTTTCTAGGTGAAACAGATTTGACAGATATTTCCAAAATAATGCAAAAACTGTTAGCAATTTTGACTGCAAATGTGTAAAACCTAATACAATAGATAAATACCGGTTTGTCATCATTGCGTCGGGGCTACCTACATTCCACTTAAACCATTGAAATTTGTGCCGACTCTACCCCCATTCTACTTGAACTAGAAAAACGTTACCGCGTTGATGAGCAAGCCATCGTATTGAATGCGAATTTATATTATGCTTGACTTGCTGCTTTTAGCCAAGGTTGGTAGATAAAGTGAAGCATTAGAAACATTTCTCCGGTCAAACCTAATCATTCACACCTGAAGCATGTCATAGCAGAATAAAAATTCGCATTCCATACGAAAGTTCGTTTATCTACGTGTATCTAGAGTGTTTGGTTCAAGTAGAATGGGGGTAGAGTCGGCACATATTTCAGTGGTTTAAGAGGCAAACGGAAGCGAACGGGAATCGCACGGTTCGTCAGATCGTTTTTTGAAATTTTGTTCTCCCACTAAATAATTTAAAAAAATCAGATAATAACAAGCCATTACAGACTAAAATACTATATAATTCCGCACACTGGAGTACTTTATGACCTCTGGTGCGACCTCAAAGTGTTAAATACGATTATTGATACGAAACTTTGAGGTCGTGCCAGAGGTCATAATGAACTCCAGTGTTTTGGAGGTAACCTGCGAAATACAAACGCGCACCCCGACTGGGAATCGAACCCAGATCCTTCGAGTTTCCGGCCGAAGTTTTTTTATTATTTATTTTTTGCGCGTTTTTATTTCGCAGGTTATACCTCCAAAACACCATCCCTAAGTGAGAGATTCACTAATTTTTCCATCATTATCGAACTCCAGTGTGCGGCATTATTGAGCGAGCGTAGCGAGCGTCTCCATTCGGCTCTTTTAGACACTTTCTCTGTTTTTTTTGTTTTTTTTTGTTTTTCCCGCCGCTGTAGGCCACATTTTTTCTTCGATCGAGCTGAAATTTTGCACACATGCTAACATCATTCAAATTTAGCCTGGGATTGTTTTTGAGTACTGCCCAATGATTGGTTCAAAAATTATCATTTAAAATCATATCTTCTTATTGGTCGCAAATCAAATTGGTCAGATCAAGTTCAAATTTTGCATGGCCATATTAGATTATTATTTTCAATTATTTTATAATTTTTCAGCCCAACCAGTAGATAAATTATGCACTTATTGACATTTATAAAGTTTTCAAACTGTCAGAAATGGCATTTCAAAACAGAAATTCCACTGCATTCTGGGTTGCTCTACGTAGCAAAGCAAAGTGTATAGATGGCTATATTCTCAGTTTCAATGGAAGACAGATTATTTTATGTTGAATGAAGTGGATCGTATTCGTATTGCAATACATAATGTAGTCAATATGTAATGTAGGTATTCATATTACATAAGTATAGGTAGGTATCTATCAAAATAATTTATTTTAGGATATTGATCGTGTTTCACTATAAAAACAACGTTTCGACTAGATAGCATCATATTTTACACACTTTCAACTAAATCGGTCAAGAATTTACATACTTATTGCTGTTTTAACTGTTTCGAATATATATCCAAAGAGATTGATGGAAAAGTACATTACAATAATCTGTAATTTAATTGATCCAGATTGTTTATGGAAAGTTGCAAGGACAATAATTGGCAAGTTATCTTCCTTTGATTGAATGGATCGTGCTCGATTGGCGATGTCGTGCGTGTCGGTGCTCGCTCATCAACGCGTTACACGGAGCGTTTTCCTAGTTTAGTCAATTAGGCTGTTATGGGTCGTTACTACCTGATTTCTAAAAATTATTTGAACAAGGGTAGCGAGGATCTCCATTTGGCAATTTTGGACACTCTCTCTGTTATTTCTTTTCTCTTGTTTAGTCCTGCAACACAGGTCACAGTTTCTTCCGATCAAGCTGAAATTTTGCACACATACAATCATTCTAACTTAATCGTGAATAGTTTTTAAGCACGGCCATCAGATTGGTTCAAAAATGAAATTAGCGTGTAGATCAAACCGTTTCACTTATCAAATCGAAATGTTTCATATTATGTTTGGATGTCCTCGTATAGGTTTTGTAATATAAATTTCAGACAAATCCTCCAATTGGTTAAAATTTTAAAATATATCCATCTGTTTGGTCTAAAATCAAAATGGCCGGATCAAGTTTAAATTTTAACTTGCCATTCAAGATAACAATTTTAAATTATTTAAAAAAAATCAGTCCAATCAGCAGAGAACTTATGAAGTTATTGACATTTTACATTTTTTGAAGCTGTCAGAAATGATGATTTTTTTTTATTTTACAAAAATAACACATACAAATACAATTAATCACAAAAATTGGTTGCGGCCACAAAGCCCCATTGGGGCTTGAATGTGGCAAATAATACGTATATAATTACCACATTGAATACATTTTAGGTACCTACATGAATACATAATATACTACAACAAATATAAATAATAAGCACAAAGAGAGAAGGTGACAGATGGCAACAAAGCAGTGCAACAACAACAAAAAACGACATTAAAAAAAAACATTTTTATTTTTACTATATGTGCTTATGTGATCTTGGAATTATTTCGCAGCTACACATTGATTACAAAAACCATGGTCAATGAAAAAACAAACATATAAAATGGACCCTACCTTATGGTATTGCATTTCCATCGCAGGTTTGCAAGAGCACATCAATGAGAGAGATCGATATCTAAATTTTGTTATATTTTTAAAGTTCAAATTATGATTGCAGCAAGGATAGAAAATGTTTTTTAATATTTACTTTAACTTCACTAAACTTTGTATATTGTCTCATATTAAACTGGATGTTGTTAACTATAATTGGAGTTTCATAAGCTAGCGTTTTCTTACCATGTTTATTATTAAAAAGTGGCACCTGAAACTGATTTAAATTTTGAATAGCGTCCCTTGTCTCTCGATTTCTTTTTAAGAGGGCTTGGTAGTGAGCGTGGCCTTGACGAGTTTTTTAATCGATTTTTATCAATATCTTTTTCCAGTGTAATTGTTAACAAAATAGGGCTATGGACGTGAATTCAGAACAGTTCAAGTACAGTACTTGAACAGTTCAAGTAACACCTGTTGGGTCCACAGGTGTGGTTTCGGGTTAGAACCCGGGTTACTAAATTTTCGGTTCTAAACACCTGTTGGACAAAATAAAACTAATAACTTATTTCGAACTATGAAATTATTTTCATTGAACTGTTCTGCATTCACGTCCATAGCCTTATTTTGTTAACAATTACACTGGAAAAAGATATTGATAAAAATCGATTAAAAAACTCTTCAAGGTCAAATTCACTACCCAGCCTTATTCTCATTATTAAAATAATATTGCAATACTGCAATATTGCAGATAGAAATGAAATGAACCATGATGACATTCTGGAACCATTATACAACCAGAGACTGGAACCCAAATGAATATTGGTTCCGGTTTAAAGGTTTTAAATATATCGGTTTCAATTCCGGTTCCGGTTCCTAGAAAAATTAAATAACGGTTCCGATTCCGGTTCTATTTCGGTTAGGGTTCCAAATGGTTCCATCCAATTCAACCAATTTTTTTTTAATTGACTTTTAGGAACTTTTACATGCTTTGAAATGTCTGAAATGTCTAGTTGAAAAACTGTAAATGGTAGCAAATTATTTCAGATTTGAAAGGCAATGAAGTAAAAATTCAACGAAATTAATTATTTAAAAAACCCTTATAGAACCGGTATGGAACCCAAATAATATTAAATATTAATAAGGGTTCCGGTTCCCATAAAATAAATGCTTCTCTTCGGTTCCGGTACCGGTTCCAGTTCCTGGTTGCAACTCAGTGTGATACCCACTTTACTCGAAAAAAAATCAGGGTTGGCTATCTAATGGGTCAACCTTCAAATTATCAAAAGCAATCAAGCGCTAAAAATCTATAGGCATCCTGAGTGAGAAAAGGTTGCCATAGTAACCTATACAAAAGTATAGGGAAAAACAAATCTGACAGCGGCAATCCAAATCTCATATTTTGAGTGATTACTTGTGAAAGAAAGATATTTAAGTAAGTACAAGCTAATAATAATACGCAATATTTATCTTTACACATGTTCAAGTTAAATATTCATCTAATAAATATGATTTATTGCTATTATTTAGAGCTTTGACACATTTCCCCTACCATAGCAGCCTCCATTTTTCTACCACTGTGACGTCACGAGCAGGATTCCTTTTACTAGGAAAACGCTCAGTGTAACGCGTTGATGAGCGAGCACGGGTACGTGCAAATTCTGGAACCGGAAATGCGTAAAAAAACGCACAGAAAACAGATACATACATACATACATACATACATATTGAATTGAAATATGATCACTCAATCGACATAAAAGTATTATGCTTTTCGAACTATCGGAACTTGAAAATATAGCATCTAAGCACCCTGGTAAATATAGCAAATCAGATTCAATCCAATTGGCACTGGAAAACATACATTTCGATACTTCATTACTGACAGTTATTAAAAATGTCAATAAGTTCATACGTTCTTAACTGATTGGGATGAAATTTTGCAAAATAAGAGACAATGTTGGTCTTAATGATTATGCAAAATATGAGTTTGATCAGAATTATCGAAGACCGTTTTCATTTTTCAGCCTATCAGGAGATATTTATTTAAATTTTAACCAATCAATGGATTTCAAAAAAATTGGAGTCTGAAAACAAAGAAGGTTGGTTTTACATGTGTGCAAAATTTCAGCTCGATCGAAGAAAAACTCTGACCTGTATAGCCAAAATATGAGTTTGACCAGATTTATCGAAGACTATTTTCATTTTTAACCTATCAGGAGATATTTATTTAAATTTTAACCAATTGATAGATTTCAAAAAAAATTGGGGTCAGCAAACAGAGAAGGTTGTCTCTACCTGTGTGCAAAATTTCAGATCGATCGGTGAAACGGTGCGACTTCTATTGCTCCAGATAACAGACAAAAATATACACAAAAAAAAAAAAAAAAAAAAAAAAACAGAGGTCCGTGCCAAAAGAGCCAAAAGGAGACGCTCGCTTCGCTCGCTGAATCAAGGGTGAAACTCCTAAACTCTCTCCCGCCTCCCCCCGGAAAACAGGGAATTTCACGGAATGTAGAGTATTTTATTTTACAAACATCAAAATTAGAAACTTTATTTTAATGTGTTTCACTCAAGTAGAATCATTCAAGAGTTATCCTTCCTTCATTTTGTAAAATTGATTTTTTATTGTAAAAATATTAAAATACGCTTTGCGTTTTGTTGTGCATATTATAGCCTGCGATATAAAGACATCGAGGATATTATATTTTTTGAACCTCTGCGCCTAGGGCCGACCCACTTTCGACGCCATATTGAGTTGAGTTGGCAACACTGCAGTCTGCTGCTCTTCCTTCTGTAATCTGTCCACTTCTGTCAGATTGCTTATGTTGTGCAACATGTGTCATAGCAGTGGTTTTATAAAATAGAAGCTGGTATTGTTGCCGTCGGTGTTCACAGTTGTATTATGTATGTGTATATAATAGGTAGTATTGTTTTTATAAAAACATCTTTCGATATCTCATTGTAGCGGATGTAGAATTTGCTTGAAGTGTAATTGGCCTGACATAACCACACTCTACACTCCACAATGGCAAGTGACACTTCTACAGAAATGCCTAAGTGGTCAATATTGGAGGCTGCATTAATGTCAAACAGAACTGCTGTCAAATGCGCATCTGATTCGAAGGGTGACTTAAGCAATTTAATTAACCATAATTCTCTTGCATCATCATCTGCCCAATTTCCCTCACAAATAGCGACAATGTCATCAAACGTAACACAACCTTCAGTGTTTGACAGCATAAAAGAAGAATTTGCAGTGCCTCATCCAGCTGAAGATATATTCTCAGTGGATCGTAGGCGCATTGAAACCGTGGGTGAGGCGAACCAAGCTGACGAGTTGCGGTCACTCGGTCTACATGTCTACGACCAAGCAACTCTCGAAAAAAGTATCCTCGATCAAGTTGACGAAGCATTAGTAGAGCAAGACAGACGCAAACTGAACTCTGATATTACATCAGTTCGTGATGATATTGCCTCTTGTACTTTGTTGCTAAAACAAAGTGAGTCATTAGTAAAAAGAACAAATGTTAAAGAAACAATGTCTATCAATAATGATATCAGCAAACGTCACAAACAGTTAGCTACTCTCAAAGCGAGAGAACGCTGTCTAATTGAGAAGAAGGATCAGCTCCATAGAACAACGTCTGTACCAAGTGATAAGTTAGCTGCAGCATCCAATCCAGGTCATAGTCGGCAAGTTAGACAGAAAGAGGAATCGGAAAGAGAGAGGAAGATTCGTCTGGGTGAAATGACGCCATTCGGCACGACGATGGACCGAGCTCGTAAGACACCAGCGCCTCTTGGAATGTCGGAGCTCGAGAGATATCTAGAGAGCCAAGCTCAGTTGCAGAAGAACAAGAAGAAAGCAACGAAGAGGAAAATAGCTGTTGAGAAAGTGACAGAGGGAGAAGAAAGAGCGTCGTCTCCGAAGGCAAAGTTACAAAAGAAGAAACAGACGTCTCCTTTGAAGATGAGTATTTTAAAACCAAAGAAACGAAGGCCGAAGGAGGGGGTAGGATCGTCCACGAGCACCAATTCTTGGCAAGTTACAACTGACATTCTTTATTCTGTCATTCCCTAGAGCGAAGTGTTCTTTTGAATTTGATTAATATTTAATAGACTTGGTAACTACTAACTACATACCTAGCTATTTAGTGATTGTACCTACCCTGCTGAAAATTCTTGCCAAGATCTTGCAAGATCTTGCAAGATCTTGCTAAGATCTTGTATTAACCAAGATCTTGCCAAGATCTTGCTAAGATCTTATCAAGATCTTGGATTTACCAAGATCTTGACAAGATCTTGGTAAGGTCTTTGCAAGATCTTGTATTAAACAAGATCTTGCTAAGATCTTACCAAGATCTTGGTAATATCTTGATAAGATCTTATCAAGATCTTGACAAGACCTAATCAAGATCTTGCTAAGATCTTACCAAGATCTTGCCAAGATCTTACCAAGATCTTGGTAATATCTTGATAAGATCTTATCAAGATCTTGACAAGACCTAATCAAGATCTTGCCAAGATCTTACCAAGATCTTGGTAAGATCTTGGTAAGATCTTGGTAATATCTTAATAAAATTTTATCAAGATCTTGACAAGACCTAATCAAGATCTTGCCAAAATCTTGCCAAGATCTTGCCAAGATCTTACCAAGATTTTTTCAAGATCTTGCTAAGGCCCTTAGGAAAATTTCCTATAGTATATTTTGAAGTAGGTATTCCAAAGTATTATGTAATAACGTGTAGGAAACTATAGTATGTGCTATAGTACTTGAAGTACATGCAAAAACTTACTCCATAATACCATAGATTACTGAAGTAAATTCTACAGTATCGGTGGTAAACTAAAGTATAAACTACAGTATTTTTACTACCGCTGAAATAGACTGTTTTTTACTCTGGAGTAAATATACTTGACCTACTGTAGTAATTGTTGATAAATAAATAATAATAATAATTCTAAGTATGTACTATAGTGTTTTTACTACTTGCGATATATACTGCAGTTTTCTATAGTAAAGTTATAGGGAACGTACTTCACTGTAGTAATTCGAAGTATGTAGCTAGAGTACTTTGACTACAGACAGAATAAGTTTGCTATAGTAAGTTCTATAGGTAGTATATATACTTCATTGAAAATCTATAGTATCTCATCTGTAGTAAAGAAAAGTGTAATCTACAGTATGTTTACTATAGCCGATTTATATTGTAGTTTAGTAAATTCTGAAGTATCTTCATTGACTTTTTACTACAGTATTTGTAGTAGTAAGGTATATAAACTACAGAATTTTTACTTCATTGACTTAGAAAATTTGCACCACATCACCTAGTAAAATAAACTATAGTAATTATACTACAGAGCGTGAGCTGATATATTTTATGGGGAAATATCACAGATCAATTTACTTTATAAATAAATCTTAATATTTATCGTTTCTCCTATTTTATCATGTTAATAACAATATAATGATCCACTAAATAATATAAATATGTTCACTTAAATATGAAAACTCAATATGATCACTATTAGCGCAGCTAAGTCTTGTCTGCACCGGTGGCCTACTCGGTAAGACGCTCGACTACGGACCACGAGATCGCAGGTTCAAAACACGGCGGTTCCACGGGATTTTATAATTGAAATGTGTAATCAAACCTTGTCCAATACTTCAGAAGAGGTTTCCCGAATGCAAATGAGTATTCATAAATATAGAAAATTTTATTTTTTTATGAAATTTTAACGTTTTTTTGGCAGCAAAATGTACAAGATCTTGCTAAGATCTTGCTAAGATCTCGCCAAGATCTTGCAAGATCTTGCAAGATCTTGCTAAGATCTTGCTAAGATCTTGCTAAGTTCTTGCAAGATCTTGCTAAGTTCTTGCAAGATCTTGCTAAGATCTTGCAAGATCTTGCTAAGATCTTGCCAAGATCTTGCAAGATCTTGTTTACAATATCTTGCTAAGATCTTGGCAAGATCTTAGCAAGATCTTGCTAAGATTTTTCAGCAGGGTAAGCATATTTTCTAATTTTCACTTCATTTGCAATAAAATTGTACACACTTTAGACACTCTTTTACCTGTCAAGGAAATTTGTGTGTGTGATGTACCTACTATGTTTGATGTTTACCTATTGAACAATTTACCTAACAACAAATTTATTGAATAACCCCACCGACGGCTGCCACCTTATCGCGGTGGTGGGGTTTGTGTTGGCCAATGATCCATTGCAGCTACGCCGGCGAGCATATGCTCATGTGTAAGGGCTACCCATGCCGGACAGGTCAGTGGTGAGGTCCAGACAAAGAGCAGCCAGGGTTGGCCTAACCATGTCCTCCCTTGAATTTGCGGTCCCCCTCGAGATGGTGATCCCCCTGAAATCGGGTTCCGCCGGCCCGAATCCTCACACCCCCCGGTCCGTCCCCATTCCGGCCTGGCCTTCCCACCAGTGCCGGACTCCCCCGGATTGGGCCCGTTAGGTCAACCCCCTCCCAATGACCTCCACTTAATTCAACAACAGTTTAAAGTAAAATAATTAATGCGTGCAATATAACCTCGTCATTGACGCGCCGTTAAACCCTATTAATCTATCTAATCTTTATTGAATAATTAGACCAACATACCTACCTAGCTTCAATTTTGGTGATGTCATATTAAATGACACTTTAGGTGATGTCTGGTCTGATCAAATTATTTTTTATGGAAGTAGGTAGTAGATAAATTAATTTTCTCAAGTGGCTCTTGCACCTAGGTAGTACCTCAAAGGATAATGGTGGCCCTGTAAGCCATAATGGTGGCCCTGTATAATGGCTTTAAGCCCTATTTACACTGTACAGTTTCTTGGACAACTTCCGTTACATTTCCATTATTTTTCATACAATTTTGTATTTATACGAGGCAACTTCTTGTCAAGGAACTTGAGCTCAAATTTTGTATAGGTAAATTAGAACATTCTAATTTCCATCAAGAAGTGTGGCACAGAAACTTGCTCAAGAAAATGGTTCTGTGTAAATTGGACTTTAGAAGCAGGGAAGGGACTGACATTGAGCGGCCGAACTAGAGTTCAAGGATTTGCAGTTTGTAACTTGTAACTATGATTTCAGGCGGCTGAAACCGCAAGGAGCCTTGTTGTCGGAGAGAACCGAGCTGGAGGCGTCGGGCAGTGAATATCATCCCTCGGAGTCTGAAGAGGACGAAGATCATTCCGTCCTGCCCGGCAAGTCCAGTGCCCGAGCCAAACCGAAACCCAAGGCCACGGTGAAGGACGTAGAGCCGTGGGGAACGGACGACAGCGACTGGGAGAGTTCCGATGAGGAAGGGGAGTTGAGGAAGCGGAGGAAGAGTGAGTAGTGTTTAAAGACTCATTATTTTGTGTTTTGTCAGAAGTAGGTATGATTTTGAATCAGGGTACATACATAGGTAGGCACTCAAACCAATAAAAAACAATATTTGTACAGAATGGATTGGTAGGTGGTCAGGTTTCTTGACAATCAATCCTTGTTACACACCTCCTTGAGGTGCAATCCTTGACAATCAATGAAATCGGAGATCACCCACTAGAGTAAGATGGAATGATGTAATTTTCTTTCGAATAGGTACCTACCTAGGTAGGTACCGTTTATTAAATTTATTTGAGTGCACCTACCCGAAAAATTGTTAAAACCTTCCAGGCAATTTAAATAGAAAATTTAAATTTAGTGTTTTTTTTTTATTATTATTTTTTTATTATTATTAAGTCTATATTCTCAACAGAGCCAGGCTCCACTAGTGAGAATGTAATATGGAGAAGGGAGGAGAGGAAACCCGGTACCGGCATGTAGCCTACTCCTGACGAAAGATACCAAGGGGACCAACGGCTTAACGTCCCTTCCGAAGGACGGTGTAACATTCACAGCACGAGCCTCCACAACCCGCGCCGTCGAGAGACTGATAACAGGTGGAGGGAGGTCGTCACACTAACCCCCAAACACCCCAGTCCCTCTGGCCCAACGGCAGCAACCTGGCAAGGCAGAGTTGAATGGTCACCCATCCAATCGCTGACTGCGCTCAATGTTGCTTAACCTCGGTGATCTGACGAGAACCGAGGTATCCATTACACCAACTGTTGGGTTTGGGCTTCTTATAGCTAACTTAAGTGTAGGCGTATCTATAAGAATTGTTAGGTAACTGCCAGTAGCGTAGGTACTACTTCCAAAATTAAAAACATCTATTTAATCTAATTTTGAGATGGAAGTGAAAATAACAGCTTGCTTCGTTAGGCAAAATTAGTGTAAAATGATGGTTCTGCAAAGGACTGTTTGTGATGCGATGGAGGTGTTGCCATCTTCTGACGTCAACGGAAAAGAAGAAGCGGCCATATCACTGCCATAAACTAGAAGGTTCTAAACATGCACCACTTCATTATTAATGTCGTTACCACAGGCAAGAAGTCAATAGATGACGGAAACACTGCCGACTATCAGACTCGACTGAAGCTCTGGAAAGAAGAGAAGGATATTTCTGGAGCGCTGGACGATGAAACCTTCCATGACCTCGACATGGGATACAAAATTCCGAACGGCATGTGGACTAAACTATACAAGTACGTACCTGTATGCCTTTTTTTTATCAAATGTACATTTACAGGTCCTCCTAATACTTTCTGACCAAGTATTGGCGACTCATTGTCAGGCACTTCATAAATTAATTAGGTACCTACCTAGTTTACAGATGCTTTTTACAAAATGTCACATTAAGGCTGCATTTCACCAAGATTTGGAATCTTGGTGAAACGCAGCCTAAGTGTTGTGAGAGTGGACTCACACGCCGTATGACTTGGCTGAGTGGAGCGCCCGCTCCATTAAATCCTGTTCTATTTATATGTAGAATTCAATTAATATAACCCTAAAAAGATTTCGGCTTCTTGGCATTAGGTTAGAAATTTTATAAAAAGCAAGCTAACGTAATTTTAATGCGGTCTATATAGTTTTAGTTGTTGTAGCGTAGGTAATTAAGCGAGCAGAACGTGCGTCTTTACATGAAACTTATGGCTCGAATATCCGT
The DNA here is from genome assembly GCA_934045905.1 of Leuctra nigra. NCBI lineage: Eukaryota > Metazoa > Arthropoda > Insecta > Plecoptera > Leuctridae > Leuctra > Leuctra nigra. Next base: position 17,435,268 of record OW203765.1, read on the forward strand.
TTTTTTTGTTTGTCTGTGTGTTCTTTAATAATTAATTATTCATGCCAAATGAAGTAGGTAACGGATCAGGCAATTTTTTTCACAAATGAAGGTATATTTCCTACTATCCTGATTTGTGATGTCACTAGAATGTCTTATAGCAAGATTTGTCCATTGGTTTCATTGGAAATGTCAATGTGATTTAATGTTGTTCATCAACTATGTATTGTAGCAACAAAATCTACAAAATGTTTATCAAATATGTACCTACCCATAAAATTGAGTGAGTCAACTGAACTGAATTCTGAGACATTCTACCTACAGGTATGTTTGGCTCGCAGTAGCACAGTTTGCGTAGGATTCACTCTCACCTAACTCTCATCATGGTTGCAGATACCAACAGGTGGGGGTCCAGTGGCTGTGGGAGTTGCATCAGCAGCGCTGCGGTGGGATCCTCGGCGACGAGATGGGTCTTGGCAAGACCATCCAGATCATAGCGTTCCTCGCTGGCCTCGCCGCCAGCCCAGTCACTGACAGGCACTTGTGGTAAAGCAAGCTTCACTCTGTAGCGAACACCTTTTAGTGGTCAATAAGCGATGCCCATCAATACATGTGTATCGGCTTTCACAAAAGCAAAGATGCATTTGAACATTTGAGTGGTATGTAACAAAAATCGGGATTCCAAAATCCAAACATGTTTTGCTTCCAATGGAAATAATGCCAGATAAATGGTGCTGGTTATTTTCTGCATGCTTCACCTCATCGAAAAGAGTCGGGGAATACCTACATGTCAAATGTCTACCATTGCTTAAAAAATGGTATTTAACATAATATTTTTAAATGCCCAGTGAATGGTTAGGAGATTCAGAATAATTATATAAATAATTTTATTCCAGAGAGAATGGGAATCTACATAAAAAAGGTTCCATTCACAGTTCTGAATTGTTAAAGTCCACTTAGAATCATCAAGAAAGCTCAAAAACGAACCACTCAGGTTCACAAGACTTTAAAGTGGACATTTAGACAACTTGAAAGCTATAAAAATGTATTAATAGATACCCCAGGAATTAGTACCTTTCCATTCCCGGTACATGGTACAGATTGTGGGTGTGACTACGATCCCGACAGCCGGGACTTTCAGGTTAAAAAAATAATCCCGACCGTAGGTTTTACTGGGCAGCCTAAGGAATAAAACTCTCTATGGGTAGACAAATTCGAGCTGGGCAACATAAAAAAAATAACTCTATGGTTAGGCAGAATTAAAACTTGTGAAAATTACAAATAAAAAAAATTTGCTCCCGGCCGGATTCGAACCGACGACCTCTTGCACCGTGGTCCAGTACGCTATCCAAAGCGCCATCTGGACGGTCATACTGAAAGCCGTTCTTAACCAGTATATAAATAAACAAGGCCAGTCGGGACTATTTTTTTAACCTGAAAATCCCGGCTGTCAGGATTTTAGTCACTACCACAGATTGTACCTACGCTTGAAAATAATTTTAGCTATGAAACAAAACAACGCTATTATAATTGAGCGAGCGTAGCGAGCGTCTCCTTTCGGCTCATTTGGCACGGACCTCTGTTTTTTTTTTTTTTTTTTTTTCTGTTGGGTGAGGCTGTACAGGTCAGAGTTTTTCTTCGATCGATCTGAAATTTTGCACACATGTAGAGACAACCTTTTCTGTTTGCAGGCCCCAAATTTTTTTAAAATCCATTCATTGGTTAAAATTGAAATAAACATCTCCTGATAGGTTGAAAAATGAAAATGGTATTCGATAAATCTGATCAAATTCATATTTTGGCTATACAGGTCAGAGTTTTACTTTGATCTAGCTGAAATTTTGCACACATGTAAAACTAACCTTCTCTGTTTGCAGACCATAATTTTTTTGAAATCCATTAATTGGTTAAAATTTAAATAAATATCTCCTGATAGGCTGAAAAATGAAAACGGTCTTCGATAATTCAGATCAAACTCATATTTTGCATGATCATTAAGATTAACATTGTCTCTTATTTTACAAAATTTCATCCCAATCAGTTAAGAACGTATGAACTTATTTACATTTTTAATATCTGTCAGTAATGAAGTATCAAAATGAATGTTTTCCAGTGCCAATTGGATTGAATCTGATTTGTTTTATTTTAACCAGGGTTCTTAGATGCTTAGATGTTATTTTCAAGTTTCAATGAAAAGCATAATAATATGTTGTGTTGATTGAGTTATCATATTTCAATTCAATATGGATGTATATGTTTTCTGTGCTTGTGTACGCATTTCCGGTTCGAGAATTTGCATGTCCCCGTGCTCGCTCACCAACGCGTTACACTGAGCGTTTTCCTAGTGTTAAATATCCTTAGTCCGTGCTCTGTTCCTGTGTATAATGATGTCGGTTGTGTCGCGCAGCTACCAAGGCCTGGGCCCTGTGCTGATCATCTGCCCCACGACGGTGATGCACCAGTGGGTGCGGGAGTTCCACGCCTGGTGGCCGCCGTGTCGGGTGTCGGTGCTGCACGAGTCCGGTTCCCACGCCGGCACGCGACCCGCGCTCATCGCCTCGCTGTCGTCGCGCGCCGGCGTCCTCGTCACGTCGTACAGCGGCGCGGTACAACATCGAGACGACCTCGTCGCCAGGGACTGGCATTACGTCGTCCTCGATGAGGGGCACAAGATCAGAAACCCGGATGCACAGGTGAGCCGGCGATTTCAATTCACAAAAAACCTCGATGCCTTACCACAAGAATTACGTAAATACATATATAATATTGGCTCAATTCAACTCTCGGAAAATACTTCAATCAATGAAAGAGATGTTTCTATGCTAAACCATGCTACTGTCCCCGTTTACTGCTAAAATCTGTTCCAAAATGGTTTGGGATGTTTTTCCTTGGGTTTATTTAATTTGTCCAGTGAAATTTTCTTCAAGGTTGACTGACTTTTTCAGCAATATATCTCTTATAAACAAGAGTGAATTCATCAAATTATGCTAATATTTGATACTAGTAGCCCTCCGACAACTCTTTCATTACTCACTCTCGATACGCGTTGTGAGATAGAAGTTGTGCAATGTCCAGGTGACGATCACGTGCAAGATGTTTCGCACGCCGCACCGCATCATCCTCTCCGGCTCTCCGATGCAGAACCACCTGAAGGAGCTGTGGTCGCTGTTCGACTTCATCTTCCCGGGCAAGCTCGGCACGCTGCCGGTGTTCCTCGCACAGCTCGCCGTCCCCATCACCCAGGGCGGGTACGCCAACGCGACGGAAGTGCAGGTGACGACACAAACCACCTCGTGACAGCTGACAATGCCAATGCCGGGGTAGCGAGAGAGCGGCCATCTTGCAAGGCTGCCATGTTTTGTCCAAATTAGACTAAATACAGTATTTACAACAATCATTGTATGAACAAAGACAACAACAATAAAACTACGGTTGTAAAATCAAATTTAGTCACTTGCACAGCACCTGTTCAATGATTACTGAGGACAAAGATTGGCGCCTTTGCGAGATGGTCTTTTTCTTGCTTACAGGCTCTCTAGTCACTCATAAACAAGTATAAACAGGCCTTGTAAACCTACCGAAGACGTGGGACCGATCTGTTGTTTTCCATGCGCTGTAGCAGTTTCACCAGAGCAAAGTAGTGCAAGTACTTAGTAGTCTTGCACCAGTGAGCACTGTGATAACTTGCTGTTGACAATACTATCGATTGTATTTTAATTCATTCTTAATTTTTTTTGATTTCTCTCAAGAAACGTGGAATTTTTATTATTGCTTTTAAATTTTCAAGTAGTAATCCTAAGAATTTGTATTATTTTTTAGCCAAGTTGTATGCATGAAAACATGCATCTTGATTGTTATTGTTCTTTCGTTACATAAACAGGGTTTGAATGTATGCTTTTCACTTAAAATGAATTGCATAAAATCTTCTCCACCGATTACATTTAAGCTTTGCCCACCATGTTACTGCTATGTCTGTATACTGACCCCACTACTTGCTCCTTCCACCAGGTGGCTACGGCGTACCGGTGTGCGCGGATGTTGCGCGACACCATCGACCCGTATCTCCTGCGTCGGATGAAGTCGGACGTCCAGGCTCACATCCAACTGCCGGCCAAGAGTGAGCAGGTGAGATACACGGTCTTACACCTGAGCAATCATGATGACTATTGTCTAGTTGAGTGGCTACAAACATTTTATATTACTTAAACTCTTAAATATGTTTTTGTTTCTTTTTCTGGTTGTAAACGAATAATAGAGTAGGAGTATGATTATTTTGATAATTAGGTGCCTACTAGTTAGTCACTAAGTGTTTTATCAAAATGATATAGGGGTACGTCCAGCGAAATGTGGAATTTTCTTAAAATTCTATTTTATTTTCTATATTTTTTATATTGGTCTTAAATTAAAGATAAACGTTCAAATTACTCATTTCTAAGCTTCGACACTGGTAAATATTAATATTTACATCAATATTTGCTCTTTAAAATATAGGCGTTTTCAGAGTGTGCGTATACAAAAAACATCGGTCACTTCCTTAGTGTAAAAATATTATTATTAAACATTATATGAGATTATTGTTAGTGAATAATTGTTTGGGTATACTTTAACTTTTATAATCAATACATTTTGACATGAATTGCTTTGTCAGATTTATGAAAAATACTTTTTTATTGAAAGTTGTAAAAATGTCCGAAGACTCACGAAAAGATAGAAATGTTTTCATAAGAACTGACTGGCTCCCACCTTCAAGTTTAAACTTTCTGAGTTGCTATTCCACATTATGCCACACAGATGGCACCAGCAGGATATAGTTTATCATTCAAATTGCGCCTTCTATACTGAAATGAAAATGTGTCCAGAGACTCACAGAACCTGTCCAAAGACTCACACAAGCACGTGTTGAATGCTATAAAAGTGTAAGTGTCAAGATACATTTCGTTTTAGAACCAGAAATAGGTAAGAACAATATTTATGTAATTGTTACACATCTATTTCGTCACAGTAAAGCTGAATGAACATTGTGCTGAATGAACGAATGGGCTGAATGACCATGAGGGTAACCTAAACTTTATCTTGTTAGATGCCGAAGTCTACAAAAGAACAGATGAAAAGGTATCACGATGCACATTTTGAAGAAGAAAATTACAAAAAGCAGCTGAGTAATAAGTAGAGCCAGTTTTAAATGGTGATTTTATTTCTTAAAATTCGTTTTTAAAATCATCAATTTCGTTTTTTGTGTTTTTTCTGGAAGAGGGATTTCGCGATTTTGTGGTGATATTAAATTGGTTATAAAACACATTGTAATAACCCCCAGAAACCATTACTTGATGAAAAACATGTATGCCACTTTGGAGGAGGGATTGGAATGGATTGGTCATGCACTATTAGCACTGAAATAGGCTCGTCTAGAATGGCGTCTTTAATGCTCTGTACTGTCTTTTCCCCAACCCACATTTTCTCTGTATAGATGATACATATTTAAAATTTCATGACGCAAAATGTATAGTTTGACAAGATATTTTCTTTCCCAATCCAACCATTTTCAGTGCAGTAATTGTTCCAAAATATCCTTCTGTGTAAGTAGACTATTGATAAATAGTTGCGACTGGTTGAGGGTGGAAAGGGGGTTGGGAAAACCGGTCGACCTTGAACAGATGGGGGCGCAAAACAAAGCAGCCTGGAGGCATCATCAACTAGTTAGACTGGTCTGGTTCACTTTGAGGGTGGGTAGCAAAGTGTCTGGCGAGGGGGAGGGGGTCGAGTGAGTAGCACATGGAAAGAAACTGGTTTCGTTTGTTGTTGTGTGACCTGTTAGGGGGATAAAAGCAGTAATTTTAATAGAAACCCTTTATTTCGTGGTCATTTCGCGGAAAATGTTGAATATCGCGATCAGGGTTGGATTTCGTTTTTTTTCGCGATGTAAAAATGGTAGATTTGGGTTCTATACACAATGAAATGGATTTTAGTAGAAGAAAATAGTGCAATCAGAACAATTCGCGAATTCGCGCATCACCATTTAAAACTGGCTCTAGTAATAAGGAGATACCCCTCCTTTTTAAAAAGGAGACTGTCCACGAAGCTCAACTTCGTAGAGCGAAAGATGCACAGAGAAAGCGGTTCAAGTGAAAAGCAGAGAAGGATGCAAATGCCTCTCAAAATATTGAGGTATATTTTCACACTACACTTCCACCGAGTGTGATTCCATGGGAGCTAGCCGGCATCCCAAATATTCTAATGACGTGACGGACAATGCGATTCCGATCAGGACGACATCGAGCAAGACATTCCTGACAAGGATGATGATAATGGTGAACAGATTGGAACATCAGCCGATGGCTAGCACTTCTTTCTACCATCAACTATTAGTAGCACCATCCCAATTCAAGGGAACTGGATTGCAGTAATATATGATGACGGATGGGTACCAGGGACAATTAACGCTGTTTTGCCCAATGGAAAAGTTACCGTCAAATTCATGCGCAGTGCAGGGCCGAATAGATTCTTATGGCCTGACAAAGATGATATTGACACAATTGTATTTGAGTCTGCCCTGGCATTATTTGAGTGTCCCCCTCATCTCATTTCATACTCCCGTCATGCATTGTACTCATTTCCAGCAGATGAGTATAGGGGTGCTTGATTTGTACATTTCAACTCTCTAAAGGTTACCATATCAATATCAAAATTATATATTGTTAATTTTATTGCCTATTATCAAATACTATGATGATATTACATTAGTTTCTTATTATAATCTATGCCGAGCCATTCTGTCCGAAGACTCACGTCCGGAGACTCACAGCTGTAGTGGCACATTTTTTTTCGTATATAATTGTCCTTTTCGAATTATGCACATATTATGGCATTTATGTTAACTTGACATTTACATTATAATATAAAAAAAATCATTACACAGATGTGTGTGCTTGTTTAGGAGAAATTGAATGTGCTAACCTAACATATTAAGATTTGGTATTGGCCAATTTTCGTCCAGAGACTCACGCACTACAAAATCTATAATAAAGAATTGATATTGAGAAATTCACAAAATCAAACTGTTACTCCTTATTCTCCATCACTACTTGAATATATTCCCACAGAAAGATACCTCAAAAGTATTTTGTAACATATTCAAATTGTGTGTCAGAGTTACAAAAAATGCTCCAAATGTCCGAAGACTCACTATGGACGTACCCATAGTTTTTATTTTTAGGTACACTCGACAATTCATAAAACGGTATTTGAATGAAACAGATTGGCTGCTGGTCAGGTTAATTGACAATCAATCCTTGTTATTATCAATTAAATCAGAGCTCACCTACAAGAGGTAGATGACGAGTAAGTATAGACTTCATCAGATGATGCCATCAAATTTTTTTCAGACAATCCATTTCTTTCAAATACCTTTTTATGAATTGTCGAGTGTACCTACCTATTTATTATTTAATTTAGCACAATATTTTAGTTCTAAAGGCCTGGTTTGGCTTCCAGCAAAATGATTTGAAATTTCAGATTGTCAAGTTTCGTCAGATTAAAACTCGGAATTTTTATATTTTTGATATTAAAATTTGCTCTAGGGTTAAAAAATGTGAGGTACCTACGTACTACAAGTTTTCTAAAAAAAATATTCATGAGCAATCGAGTTTAAATTTTTGTAAGAGCAATTCTACACCCCATTCAAACAGTTAAACACTCCAGGTAAATGACTGCAAGGAAATAACTTTTTAAAGGTGTGAGGTTCTTGAAAACAATACTAGCGATCTACTCTGGCCCTGCATTTGGTTGACGACACAATAATGTCCAGGTGCTGTTCTGCCGCCTGACGGACGAGCAACGAGCCCTCTACAAGTCCTACATCGAGTCCCCGGACGTGGTCAGCATCATCGACGGCAGGATGAAGGTGTTTGTCGGGTTGATAAACCTGCGCAAAATCTGCAACCACCCGGACATCTACTCGGGCGGGCCCAAGATCATGCGCTGGGAGAAGGAGGAGGATTTCACCGAGGAGCAGAGATACGGTGGGGATTCAAAACACTTGTCGCTCGTTACTCTGGGTTTCAAAACTATACAATACTTCTCCCAGAACACTGCAAAACATGCAAAAATACAACACTTTTAAATACTTACTTAAACAACTACTAAGCGGCAGACATTGAAAAATTCCAAAAAGAGTAATAGGTAAGTTAGATGTTAAATAAATAAAAAATGAAATCACTTGACCCCATTAAAATATTATATAAACATGAACTTCTTCTTACATTGCAAATTGTTGTCATTTGTGACTTATTGTCTATTTTTATATAAATAATTGGTCCTATGCCAAAATTAATTAAATGTATAAAAATAAAAATTAACCACATTAAAAAGAAGAAATCAGACATTTGAAAATTTATCGTAGAAATAGACTTAAAGAAATACCTAATCGAAATCATACTTAAATTGATGATAAGAAAATCAATTGAAAAAGAAACTAACTAAAAGTCAGGTGCGAGACTGAGAGTGTCATAATATGCTCCTCTTTCTGTACCAAGTCCAGTCCATATCATCACCTACCAGCCAAGCCCAAGCCAAGCATGAGAATGTCGGAATGACGTATGGTTCCCTCTGACGCAGGCTTCTGGCGTCGCGCCGGCAAGATGCTGGTCATCGAGTCGCTGCTGAAGATCTGGCGGCGCCAAGGTCACCGTGTGCTGCTCTTCACGCAGAGCCGCCAGATGCTGTGCATCCTCGAGGCATTCGTGCAGCGGCGCGGATACTCGTACGTCAAGATGGACGGCGGAACTTCCATCGGCTCTCGCCAGCCGCTCGTCAAGAAGTAAGACTGCGCTCATCGAGATGTCTTGTAGCTGCTTATAAATAGGGCAATCTAATCTGACATCACAGCTAAGGATGTTTTGTGGAGGGAGACTTTTGTTTATTTCACTCATAGCGTTGCAGTACCATACACAATTGAAAGCAAGAAATAGAGTACCTATGCTAATTTCATTTGTTGAATCATCATTACAAAGCTCACGATGAAGCTTATGATGAGCGTATGAAAATGCATCTAAACTGGTTAGTGTCCAAACTTGATGAACTTTCAGAACATCAGATTTTTCAACAGAAGGTATTGAAATTTAACTTTAAAATGTTACCCTTGGTACCAAGTACTACCCAATTATTACATTTGTATCTATACAATAAATCTTTTAAAATGGCTTGAAAATGAAATGGATAAATATGGTGGGTTTTAATCAATGTTATGAATATAATAGATGTAAGTAATAAATTACTATTGGTAAGGTATGCTTGCAATTTTCTAAAGAGGGAGAACAGAACTGAAACACAAGTAAACACTATTTTCCCAATATCGTTGATCACGCATACATCGGAAGTGTATTCAGTTATCTCCCTGTTGTTCAGATTCAACGAAGACCCGAGCATCTTCGTGTTCCTGCTGACAACGCGGGTGGGTGGCCTGGGGGTCAACTTGACCGGCGCTGACCGGGTGGTCATCTACGACCCAGACTGGAACCCGGCGACGGACTTGCAGGCCCGAGAGCGGGCGTGGAGGATCGGCCAGTTGAACAACGTCACGGTCTACAGGTAACATTCTTCGTCGTGATCTTACGTCATCATGTGTAATAGAAAGGGGAGTGAACAGACAATATCGCATCATGTTGTAAATTTTCTAACTCTATTGCACCTAATTGTTGGATTTGAATTATATTACTAGGAACAACTAGAAATAAAAAACATTTAAAAGGCATTGTTGTTTAGTTAAAATTAGGAATGCACAGCGTTATTATTTAAAAACTTAAAACATTCGACACGCTAGTATAGGTACCCACGTCTTGATATCTCGGTACTCTCTTTTCTTGTTATGTACTAAAGTAACCAACAGGCGATCTGTGGATTGGACTTCTCTTGTAAGTGTAAAACCAGTATTTTATGAACCCTTTTTTAAGCTCAACATAAGGGACGGCTCGGTTTTCCAATCCTCATACTCCTGTTGAATACTTTATCAATATAACATTGCATTGGTTTACATTGAAAAAGCTGCATAGGCACAGAAGAGAAACATGTGATACCATTTGTTTCGCACAAAAACAACTTTCTAGATTGTGAAGCTAGGAACTGAATGTTATCGTTGATGTACAGGTTGGTAACTGCCGGCACGATAGAAGAGAAGATTTACCATCGCCAGATCTTCAAACAGTTCCTCACGAACAAGGTCCTGCGCGATCCTCGCCAACGCCGCTTCTTCAAGACCAACGACCTCTTCGAGCTGTTCACTCTCAAAGAGGAGGAGGAGGGCGGCTCCACCGAGACGGCGGCCATCTTCGCCGGCACAAACTCAGAAGTCAAGGTCAACATGAACGCCCGCTCCAAGTACACCGTCTCTCCCAAGAAACCGAAGCCGTCGACATCTTCCGTCGCCTCGACGACCGCCGAGCTGAGGAGGATGAAGAAACTGGCCGAGAGCGTGAAGGCCGAGAAGAAGGCGCCGGACGACGGGATTCAGTTCTCGCAGTCGAAGGTGGAGCACATGAAGAGGCTGGCACAGATGCTGAGTCAGAAGCTTGCAAGTTCCTCGGAAACCCAAGAGAAGACAGAAACGCAAACTAAAGAAGAGGCGAAAGATGATACGACTGTGATTTCCGTTGAGGTGAACCTGACCAATAATACGACTGAAAATTCTTTGTTAGAAGTAAATAAAAGTGATTGCATTGCCGAAACACAACTTGCCTTAATATCCGAAAATAAATTGTCGGAATTACAGTGTAACGAACGGACTAGTAAAAGTAGCTCGAGTGATTTGTCGTTGAGTGTTTGCAACAAAGTGGAGGCAAACTCGTCGCGTAACGTCAAGGACAAGGAGTTGCCGAGGGAGCGGCACAGACACCGGAGTAAGAGCAAGCGGAAGGAGCGGGGAGCTAAGTTCGAGGGGGAGCGGATACCGTATCTGGTGAAGCAGAGAGAGGCGAAGACTGATAAGCAGCAAGCGATCGAGAAAAGCGGCACGGAAGACGACTATGTGCTGAAGCGGCTGTTCAAGAAGTCAGGTAAGTCTTGGTGAATTCTAAAGTAGCTACTGAAGATACACACCTGCTAAGATAGCTTTATTATTATTATTATTTTAAACTTGAAGTTGGATGACTGCATTCAATAACAGTTACCTAAATAGTTTTGTTCCATGTATGCACAGATTTCCAAGAAATTCGTACATGCTTAAAATAATTTTGACCCAAATATTATATTAGCAGATTGCATGCAATCTGAAAAAGTCACTTCTAGATTTTTTCCAGAATATTGTAGTAAGATTCTACTTTCATAGGGACCTACCAAGTTTAGAATGATTATTGATCAGAAAGTTTTGCAAAATTTTTGAAAGTGGAAATTGTGATACTAATGATTGATAGAAAATAGGGACGCTCGTTTAAATTATATTTGAGAATAACAGTTTTTATGACAGTTATTTTAGTTGAGATCTTGCTCAAACACCGATAATTAAATAAGGTATTATTTTTGTTGTGGGATCAATAGTTTTCAAGGAATTAATTTGTTCGTTTTGACAATGGCATCACAATATGCTCCATTACCATGGCAGCAAAGTATTTACCATTGTAATTCATTGTTGGGAACTTAGAAATTACAGCACAAACCTGATTCTAGTGACATACTTGCCGTTTTTCCTGCCAACATAACATTTGAACATGTTACATTACATTTCTTTTGGGTGATAAGTGTGTAACTGTTTATCATTATTATTTCAGTTGGCATTTACATATTACACAATAAAATGTCATGAGACTTCCCTATTGTATTATTTTGTAATGCCAGTGGCAAGTCAAGTAAGACGTGATGTTTGTCGGCAGGTCTGCACGAGGCTCTCCACCACGACGTGATCGTGGGCGAGGGCGAACCTGATTATGCGCTGGTGGAGGGGGAGGCCAAGCGCGTGGCGCGTGAGGCCGTGCAGGCGCTCAAGGAGTCCAGGAAGCAGTGCTGGCAAGCGGAGAGCGGAGTGCCGTCGTGGACCGGACAGAGCGGCCATCTCAACAGGAAGCCCAGGTACACTCGATCTCAAGGTCGTGTGACCAATGGTTAGATGTCGCTAGCTTTTGTATTAGCATTTATCCGGTATCATTATACAAAATAACGTCACATTACAAAATAATTTCACAAAATTTGTTATTGGCACTTACGAACACCAGGGACTGGAACCCAAAATGAATTTTGGTTTCGGTTCCGATTCCAATTTTTTTATTCGTCGGTTACGATTTCTGTTCCTTCAAATTCAGGCTTGTCTTACAGTTAATTTTTTCATTGTTTTCTGGGACTTGCGGGCTGAGAAGATTGTATAACTAAAGGCAAGAAGTGTCTAACATTAAGAGAATTAGACTCGATCGATCTAGATGAATTATTCTTATTAATACTTTTCCGAGGTTTTAATTCTGGTTTCATTTCGATTCCGGTTTTAGTCCCTGCTGGAAATTCAATCATTCATTCCAATTTCTTTATTATTATTTACTAGGAAAACGCTCAGTGTAACGCGTTGATGAGCGAGCACGGGTACGTGCAAATTCTCGAACCGGAAATGCGTACACAACGCACAGAAAACATATACATCCATATGGAATTGATTATGATATCAACTTAAAAGTGTATGCTTTTCATCGAAACTTTAAAATAGCATCTAAGCACCTGGTTCATAAAGCAAATCAGAATCAATTTTCAATTGGCACTGGAAAACATTCATTTCGATACTTCATTACTGACAGATATTAAAAATGTAAATAACTTCATACGTTCTTAACTGATTGGGATGAAATTTTGTAAAATAAGAGACAATATTGGTCTTAATGATCATGCAAAATATGAGTTTGATCAGAATTATCGAAGACCGTTTTCATTTTTCAGCCTATCAGGAGATATTTATTTAAATTTTAACCAATGAATCTGAGTAACGCGTTGATGAGCGAGCACAGATACGCGCAACACCTCGAACCGAAATTCTGTCTATCGAAAATGTCATTAAAAGCCAATAATTCTAAAATTTCGCCACAGATTTGTATAGAAATCTCAAAACATTCCTAAAATATTGGTCCAAATAACCATGCAAAGCTTTAAGTTGATCGATTGAACCTTTATGATTGAACTGTTCCGTGTTAATTTTCAAAAATCACAGGATCTCCTTTAAAAAATATACCTGAGACCACTCATATGATATAAGTGTGTCTACACAATATCAGATCGACTGTTAAACGGTCATTATCAGTTTCATTTGCGTTTGAAAGTTTCTGCTCTAACTACCTTGCCTTGAACTGAAGAGTCGAAGTCGCCGTGAATTTGACAGCCAACACGCAAATAGTCCGTAAAATGTCAATAACGTTTGGATTTAAACACAGATTAGTATGAAAATTGTCAAAAATGCAGCTAATGTTGGTCCCAACCATCATGCGAAGTTATAAGTTGATCGTTCAATCGGTTATAGTTTAAATTTCTAAAAACACAGGAAAGATGGTTTTAAATTTTAACCAATGGGAGGATTTGGCTGAAACTTTGTTTGATTGGGTACAATGTTGGGGGTAATGACTTGTCAAAATTTCAATGTGATCAAAACAACCAATCGAAAGTTAATTTTTTTTAAATTTGAACCAATCAATGGATTTCAAAAAAATTAGGGTCTGCAACAATCAGAAATGTTACGTACATGTGTGCAAAATTTCAGCTCGATCGAAGAAAAACTCTGACCTGTATATCGTCAGTAACAGAAAAAAAAAAAAAAAAAAAAAAAAAAAAAAAACAGAGGTCCGTGCCAAAAGAGCCAAAAGGAGACGCTCGCTTCACTCGCTCAATTATTGAAAAAATAGGCAATCAAGTGCATGAACTGGGAACATTTGTGGATGAAGGTTCAGTTCCTGTTCTAAAATATATATTTGTTTCCACAGCCAAAGGTTTGGCAAGAAAGCGGCTCCCACGGCAGCTAAGGAAGCAGAATCAACTCCGTCCGCTTCTCAAGGCTCAGCCGCTATGTCGTCTCAAGAACTGATCGCGCGCATGAGAGAGCGGAACAGACTGACCTCCAAGTCCGAACCTTCGGACTCGAACCACGTGAGCGCCGAACACTCCGAGCTCCTCGCCGACATCCGCAACTTCCTCGCATTCGGCGCTGCCCTCGACAACTCCGCCTCCACGCAAGAGATCCTCGACAAGTTCACTGACAAGCTGCCGCTGGGCATGTCGCCGCTGTTTAAGTGTCTGCTCGAGCAGGTGGCTGAGTTCCACCGGATGGGCAGCGGGGAGGGGATGTGGAGGCTCAGGGCGGAGTTCAGGTGGTGAACGTTCCTTACGGACTGCTAATCTACCACAGAGTTCAGGTGGTGAACGTTCCTTACGGACTGCTAATCTACCACAGAGTTGAGGTGGTTAACGTTCCTTACGGACTGCTAAACTACCACAGAGTTCAGGTGGTTAACGTTCCTTACGGACTGCTAAACTACCACAGAGTTCAGGTGGTGAACGTTTCTTACGGACTGCTAAACTACCACAGAGTTCAGGTGGTGAACGTTTCTTACGGACTGCTAAACCACCACAGAATTCAGGTGGTGAACGTTTCTTACGGACTACTAAACTACCACAGAGTTCAGTTCATGTGTTCCTATAGTTATACCACATTATGAATGAGTTTGTCTTTCCATTGCTAATTGTGTACTTCAAAAAGTCACTAATCACATTTCGTCTAGTTCCGAGATAGTAATTGAGACACCTTCTTGGCTCTGAAGAAACAACTTAATGTATCTTTTTGCTAGGGCTGTGCGAGATTGGACTTTTGGAATTCGAGCGAGATCGAGATTTATTTTAAAAAATCGGGCGAGATTTTTTGTCCTTTAGATCGAGAATGTTCGAGCAAGATTATTTATTTTTAACCTAAGGGTGGGAAGAATTTTTGCGTGTGTTTTTACGTCCCCATTAACGAAGTATTTCCACACAATAGCAACATTGTCAACTCAATCTGATGTTGACTCATGGTTTCACTATATATTTCCATTTTGTCAGATCGGAAAATACAAAGAAAACTAGAAGAAACTAATAAAACAACACTTCTAAAAATGACGCTGCAATGGCGGCGACAACTGAGGGGTTCAGAAACCAGCCCAGTTCAGAGCTCATTGCGCAGCAGATACAGCACCGAGCGACCGCCTACTAGCACTTGCGCGTGACGATCTCGTTGGCTCAGTCGATATACTCGAGACTTGAAAATTCGAGAGGGAAATTTAAACACTCGATCAGGCTCGAGATGGTCTTCAATCTCGATCTCGTCTCGAAATTTCGAGACTTGCACAGCCCTACTTTTTGCAAACTACCTACAGACAGTATTTTAATTTGATTAATGCTTACAAAAAAGGAAGGAAAAAGAAATACAGAAATGACACAGGAGCAAAGAACAGGTAGGAGAAAAACAGAAACTAAAATGTAGGTACTACTATGGTTGTTTAATTTTTGCTGACGAGTGAATTGAATCTGATTTTTTTTGTGGAGTTCTTGTGAATTTTTAACTGAATTTGTTTACCTAATATTGCTAGGAGTCAGTGCTTATGTTAGACAATAGTATCAACTATTATTATCATAATTTATTATTAATGACACGACAGTGAGAACTGAATTTTCCCGAAATGTGAGTTACTGATTTACTGCAGTAGGTAGGTACTAAGCCTTGGAAAAGTTCATGGTACAGGTTTATTTGATTTGAATGCCAAATAAACCTGCAGTACAGTACGTTCTACAAGGACCTTTCAGCGCCTGAGGGCAAATGCCAATAAAATGCTGTATACACCTCAGAAATGTGGATTATCTTTGGTCCTCTATTGTTTTGAGGTGAGGAAGAGGTAGTGTCAGAAAACTAGCCAAAATAAGTGTGGAAAATAGGAATTCTAAAAGGAAAATAGATTTTTCGCTGTTGAAAATTCCTTGTAGAACGTACTGTAGGTATCTCATTGTATAGGATATTATCATATTTGTGATTGTCAAAACATGGGTCTTGGTGTGGGCCTCATTCCATTGCATTTTGTACTCAAGTTTATGTTATTGAACCAAATTTTTATAAATTAGTTTTGTATTATTTATTTTTCTTATAATATTATGATTATGAGTTTGAATAACTATTTGATACCTAACTGAAGTTGAATGGAAATATACATATTATAAATATATAATTGTTTACACGTGGCATATTGTTATGTAACACATTGAAGACCTAATGTCATTGAAATATTAAAGAAAATTGATGTAAATTGATGTTGGCATTTCTCTGTCCTACTCCCAATCTCTAGTGATGTGTTATGTTGTTATTACTGACTGTCAGTGATCAAGGTCAAGAAGCACCGAGTCAAGTGTCAGCTGCTACTGACAGTGCAGATAATGATCCAAAAGCCATGAGGTCTTTGGCAATCAAATCAGGTTTTGTGGTGGTATTTGCTGTTGGGTTTTTTTTAGGCTATAAAACTAAAGAATGGAGGATATCTTGGTTGAAACGGAAACGTGACAGAATAGCCAGGAATCTTTATGACACCCAGAAACAAATTGATGTCTTGTCGAAGTCTTGACAAGCTATAATAGTGATAATAAATACCTCAGGAGCAGTCACTTGCAATAGTGGACAAGGTAAGCTAGACAATATTGGAAATGATGAAGATAATGCCTTCAAATCAACTGAACATAACCTCTTTTCAATTACCTCTCCAAATGATTATACCGCAGTTTATTTTTTTTCAGATTGCTGTGATGTCCAGGATTTTTATTTAGGGCATTCATGCCATAATTTTGTGCAGAGTGTAGGTAATTCGAGAAAATAAGGAACACGACTGACCTCTGGTGGATTCTTTGGTACTACGATAATGGCGGTTGTAAAGGGTTTATTTATGTAAATAAAATTATATAAAATTTGCTTAAGTTGTTTGTTACGGCTGAAAAAGTAAACTTGTAACTAAATCTACATTTCATTTGTTTCTCCTTTTCCACTGCCTTGTGGAAACACGAACATCAAAACAAAAAAGTGCATCTAAAAATTTTCCTGCCAGAAGTGGCTCCATCACGTATCGCTTATTTGTTCGAATTGAAAACTGCTGATGTGTAATAGTAGTACATTGTTACAATTTATCACACGGTTGCTTGTAATAAAAATCAAAACTTGAAACCTGTGCTTTCTATATACCTAATTGCAAACTTCGTCCCCGAGTAATTGATCACGGTTTGTATTTGGTTGTGCAGGTTGATTGATTTATTAAAGTGAATTGAGTGCATTTTAATTGATAGAGATAAAACGTGTTCAATTTATAAAAGTAATGTCAGAGTTAGACTTTGATCTTATTTTGTATCGGTAAAAACAGTTTAAATTCTGCTGGAAGTTCGTCTTCGGAATAGAGTCGATCGGAAAAGTACACACGGCGAATCCTGCAGTTGGCATGAATCTGAACGCGTAACGTCTCGATGTAGTTTGTTCCGTACGCTCGGCGCGTGAAGTCTGCCAGGTTGAACTGTATCTGATTCCAGCCATCATCGAGTCGCATGGGCATGGTGCAGATGAACGGCTTAACTCTCGTCGTCGACTGGTAATTACTGGCTCGAAATCTGCGACGAACATTCTTGTCGTCCAAAACCTGGAAACAAACATTGATAATAATTGCAATTGGGGGGTCTCGTCAATAAACCAGCTAATTAGTTGGTTTATGCATGCATGCGCTCAATGGTGTGTTTACTTCAACTCCAGACAGTTAAAGCCTGTGTTATTCCTTTTACTACAATGATTCTTCACCGCATCTAATGTCTAGCTGTCCTAGGTTACCTACCTACTTGTTTGCATTGAAGTTTGACACAAAATATGTCACTTAGCTAAACCGGTTAGTTAGATGGTTATCAACGTGGTCCATCAATTATACAATTTCCATACCTTTTTATTGATTTTGCATGACAATAAGCAAGTATACTAAGTACTATGGCAATGGCTATAAGAACCAGTAGATACCTCCTCTAGGTATAGGTACCTAGTATTGCTCTCTCACTACTTACTTGCACTTCGAAAGTGAAATATTTCTTTAAATTCTTTATAATCATAACAAGGAATGGCAATTTGATGCCCAGTGTTAGCTTCGCCTCTGCAGGGCACGTAATGTATGTTGTGGTGACATTTGTGCCCACAAGTTCCAAAACCAGAGATTGAATGTCGTTATCTGTAATTCTCTTGATGTGACCATTACGGACTTTCTTATCCCATATTTGTAAAGGTTTACTTCCAATACTGTACAGAACCGAGAGAAAACCACTTTGAAATGTATTTTTAAACATAGTTAGAGTTAGAAATGCGGAAAGAACTTGATAGATTTGTTGTTGTTGAAGGCAGCGGCAGATGTTAGGTTAGGTTTTCCATCCATGACGTTTGTTTGGCCTTGGTTGCTATCTTGCGGTGCCGCCGCGATCGATTTAACATTTTTAGATTGGCACTACTGACGCTTGATAATTCCGCGGGAGAAAATTGATTTAGCTTTTAAACATGGATAATTCTGTATTTTTTACAGTCAGATACATTAAAAAAAATGACGTTTAGTGGACTTTTTTAGTTTATGTAAAAACGTATCCCAAGATAAGTCTTTTTGTTTGTATTTCTATTAATAATAACTCATTATACATTTTCATGTAAAAATAGACAGGCGGATGAATCCTACATGGGGAATATTATATTGATAGTTCTGGATTCTGAATTTGTATTCCCCCTCTCGAAGAAACATGCTAGAAGCGTCTCGATTGCCAAACTTCACGAATATCTCTATTTTTGTGCGTATATTTTTACATTACAGGCCAAACGAAGTAACGGATCAGGCCAATTTGAGATTAATTACTATCTAGTTCGTCTCCCTATTGATTTCTAGCAAGATCATTTTCTTGGTTTCACATTATAATTTATACGTCATTAACTGATGGATAATATTAAAGAAATTCCGATTTTTCTCGCTCGCTTATCAACGCTTTACCATGAGCGTTTCCCTAAAGATAATCTTGTACAATGACATCTGAAGTAATTGTGTCCATCTCACAACAAACAATCTAAAGTTAGCTGATGAATATTGAAGCCCACCCAAGTCTTGACCTCTAGACATGCGGGTCATCCAGTAAGCCGTGTTGTAATTACATCCCGGCTGATGATACAACTTGAGATGAATCATGATGCAGCTTCCCAAGGGATCAATAACAAGATACTCCAGGACAGCCAAGGTGTACATTATTAATTATCTTCAATTATTAGTGATGGGGTCGTGTGAGGTGCATGACCGAATGGATTTTGGCATCCTTGCAAGATAATTGCTTAAGGGTATTCCAGTGATACCACGTGGTTATTAATATAAAATACTAGCTGAACCGCCCGGCGTTGCTCGTGCTGGTTGGAGGGGCGAGGGGGGACAATGGGGAAATGGTGAATGTTGAGATTATATTTTGTGTATATACAGAATAGCCTTAAAGAGCAATGCGAAATTTTATTATATTTTTTAATTCATATATTTCCCATAATTAATTTATTAGTTTTCGACATTTCACTCCTCTGCATAAACAAGCTGTACGTCACACGCCGTGTTCCCTGTGTTACGGGATGCATAGAACCGGCTCTGGCTAACAATCTATACGGCCCGACTCGGCGTGTGACGTCAAATTGTGTTTCATGGACAGCTACAATCTACCAAACTTTGTAAATTCGATCCTTGAAAAGTATTCATCACACAACAAAAATAATACCACATCTGTCTTCAATAACATCTCAACTTCCATAAAATATTTATTATTCTAAAATCTAAACTTCACATCCGGGGGTCTCAACTTGGGAGTATCAAACGGCAAGGCTCTCGCCAACATCTAACAATGTATACGTCAAGTTTGAAAGAGAGCATATTGTGATTCCAATGTGATCTAAGGAGGGCAGCACTAGTGTAGGAGAACTCTTTCAGGCCGACAATAAAGGCATCCCGGTTAAAGCTGGGTTCCCATACTTCGCATCGAATTCGCTTCCGGTTCGCTTCGCTTTCGCAAAATGGCTACCTTTTAACAAAGGAAATCGTCCATGTTTACATTCGCATGTTCACTTGTTTCGGTTTCGTTTCGGTCTTGTCAAAGTTAAAATTGGCTCAACTTTAACGAAACCGAAACACGGGAACATGCGAATGTAAACATGGACGATTTCCCTTGTTAAAAGGTAGCCATTTTGCGAAAGCGAAGCGAACCGGAAGCGAATTCGATGTGAAGTATGGGAATCCAGCTTTACACTGATGTAGTACCGAAGTTAATAATTTAACAAATGGAATTCTATTTTATAGGGATAGTATAAAGTATTCAATAGCCTACCAAAGGAGATTACTAAGTTTTAAGGTAAAAATGTACGCGGAGTTTGAAGGAGAGAATAAGTGAAATGATAGTGAACACCATAAAAAACACTCCGTGTAAAAATACCAGCCAAGTCTCTTCAACTCACAAGAAAACGAAGGAAATCTAACAATTCAGATTTGAAAAGTAGTAAGTGACAATATTCTACATAAAAATATAATGATACTCAGAGTAGTCGTGTTTGGATAACCTGTGTTATTATGACAGCACAGAGAACATAATGGAAGTGTTCCATGTTATGTTTTTATAAAATATAAAATTAGTTACGAGCTTTTAAACAAACTCAATTACAAAACGACACAGATAACCAACCAGAATAAGATCAAACCGCACAACCAATCCATCTAAAATTTTGCACACATACTAACGTAATCTATGCGGTCTCTGTGATCGTTTTTAAACGGCATCCCGTGATTGGTTCAAATTTTAAAAATTATATATTTCGATTGGTTAGTCCGAACAATTTTAAATTTTGCAAAGTCATTGTAACCAACATTGTCCCCAATCTTACAAAGTTTCAGTCAAATCCTCCCTTTCGTTAAAATTTTTATTCATCTTTCCTGTGATTTTTTTATTTTTTTTGGTTGTTTAATCAAACTAGAACCGATCGACCGATCAATTTAAAACTTCGTATGGTCATTTGGAACATCATTTTAGGTATTTTTGCCAATTTGAAGACTAATCTGTATTTATTTTCCAAAGTTATTGTAATTTTAAGGGCATTTTATTCTTGAAATATTTGAAAAATGTATTCTTAATTTTCATCCATGCCTTCTTCATGCCTAAGTTTCAAGGCAAATAGAGCAGCAGAACGCATATCAAATCGGATGCAGTGGCTAGAAGGCTCGCTCATCAACGCGTTACACTGAGCGTTTTCCTTGTATCTATAACATACCTCATCCCTCGAAATATTTAGCACTTCTCGAGTCTAGTTTCTGCAATAAATTGAGTTGCCTCCCCATGTTATCTTATGGCATCTTATGGCGACCAAGGAAAATCGCTTCATTTTTAGGATAATGTTATATCATTTTTTGGATCAATTGAGTTTCTGGTAAACCGATGGGACATACTAAGCGATCAGATATAAAAATACTAGGAAAACACTCTGTGTAACGCGTTGACAAGCGAGCACCGGTACGTGCAATTATTAAATGAAACAGGGAATTGTGTGGTAAAGATCAGAACATTTTCAGATGAAATCAGTTATCAAGAAATACACACAATATTCTAGAATCAAATATACTTTTTACCCATCAATAGCCTAGAATTTAAAAAGAATGAAGCTGAAGACTGACTTGTGGAAAAGCTTTAAAAAACAATAAATACAACAAACACACAGAGAAAGTGCCGCAAGAGTCAAGTAAAGATGCTCGCTCCGCTCGCTTAATAAGCACCCAATATCACCATAACAGATGGTATTTTCTTTCTTAAATTGCCTATTTGCCTAATAAATTGCCTAAATTGCCTAAATTGCCCACCTTTTGCAAAATGACTAAATTCGCCTGGCAGTCTATTCTATCATCAGCTATCAATCAGTGGCATGTTCCTTGCTGAATAAGTTTGACCTCCAACTATCAACATTCCCTTCATCAAACCTGACTATAATTCCTGTTTATCTTAAATCCACCTCTGCCATATAACCGGGGCATAGCGAATTACTTCTGGGTGGTAAAATCGCGCCCCAAAGTCCCAAAGCGGCTAATACCTCTGCGCTGTTTTTCCACTTGCTACTTTACTTTAACCACTGATGCCATTAACAGAGCCCCAGTCGCTCGTTTACTTTTATATTATATATACTATACCTCTTTCACACGCTGCTATGACTTGGTTTTCGCAAGCGCTTTGCCGGTAATGTGGGGATATAAAATTAGGGGCCATATGTGCCGGTACATCTAGGTGTAGGATTACGATGCTGTTAATACTTAGCTTGACGTTTTAGTTAAGACTTGAAAAATTTATTTACTTTGATTTAGGTCTTATTTCCAGTGTTGTGAAGTAACATGATGCAAGTAACATAACAAGTAAAAAGTTACTTTAAAAATGAACTTGTTTAATTCAAAAAAGTAGCTGCAACATTTAAGGTGCTGCAAGCGCGAGCGATTTTGCTGCCTTTTGTAGACACTTTTTGCGATACGATTTGGAGACGAAATGGGTAGACCAAATTATTTGAAATTTTAATCGTGATTAGATAAAAGACGAACTTAGGGTTATCCCTTGGTACATTTTTTTTGTTTCGTTAATTAGTTATAATTAGTGGATTTTTGTGAAAAATTAGCTATTTTCTTGTCTCCATGGGTGCCGTATAAAATTAAATTTAAAAAATGTGCCAAGTGATAACACTAAGTTTGTCTTTCATCTAATCATGATTAAAATTCGAGATTAATTGGTTAACGGGTTTAGTCTCCAATCGTATAGCAAATTTCATTGTTTTGCGCGGTTTTGTTGAATAACCGATTTTAAATTTTTGCGATAAAATTTTATAAGGATATCCAAAAAGAATCACTTGCCTAAAACCTTATTTTACACTTTTATACATTATTTATTACAGTTTTTTTTATATATAAAAGTGAGAGGAGTATTAAATAGTAACTAAAGAGATAGTGATTGGGTGAAGCAACCACAATTTAAAATAGAGTATCATCATGATGAAAATTAAATCATAGCCATCTGATATTTCGTGGTTGAAAACACTTTTGACCACGAAATGTCAGTTGGCTATGATTAAATCACGTGACGAAAAGTTAATTCATCAAATCACATTTTAGAAGTAGTACCTACATTGAATCATCGCAAATTAACGACTGCGCAGTTGAAATCATAATTGCGGTGGTGGGGGGAGGGGGGGGGCAAATCTATGAATGAAGACAAAGGGGAACTGTGTGGGTCCCAGAAGGCGCGGTTCGGGGGGCGCAGACCCGGAAAAAATGTCTGATCCTCCAGAGGATTTGTTGAATTTGTGCGATTTTCGACAGCCTTGAATTTCCAAATAATATTTTGCCATAGATACTTGAACAAGTGCTTGCTGTATGTATGCAGGGTTATGTATCAACAACTTGTACATTTCTTCATTGACAGTGTGTCCCGTGTTTTATGATGGCAGTTATTCGCCTTAAAAAAGGCAATGCTGTGTTTTTAGACACGATCCGTCATTGGACATCGGACTTGCCCCGCTAAGCAAGTCACCCCGTCCTGCTGGCACCGCCGCTCAATTGTCCGCGACCACTTATTTGGAAGTCCTTATTCGTGGCTAACCTACAGGGGTGCGATCACGTAAAATTACAACTTTCTTGTCGCGTGACAATCTTCTCATCTCAATTGATAAGAAGCTTGTCACCGTGACAAGAAAGTTGTCATTTTACGTGATCGCACCCCTGTAGGCCGTTCCCCTATCCGCAACCCGGGGACGCGCTCGGAAGCCCAGAGCAAGGCAGAGGTTCCCATTCCCTCACCGAGAAAAAAAATACAAAAAAATCAATTCATCTTATAAAATACACTTAAAACATATGAACACTCAATTAGGTACCTACAATACATTAACAAATACATTAAAAAAAATACCATCCCATGTCCGCCTAAAAAAAAAATTAATTCATCTTATAAAATACACTTAAAAAATATAATCACTCAATCGGTACAATACAATGAACAAATACATCAAAAAAATACCATCCCAGTCCACCTCAACAAAAAAACTATTCATCTTATAAAATAGACTTAAAAACATATAAACACTAAATTAGGTACAATACAATTAACAAATACATCAAAAAATACCATCCCAGCCTGCCAGAACAAACAAAAAAAAATTATCTTATAAAATACACTTAAAAACATATAAACACTCAATTAGGTACAACTCATTAACAAATACATAAAAAAATACCATCCCAGTCCGCCTCAACAAAAAATCATTTCATCATAAAATACACTTAAAAACATATAAACACTCAATAAGGTACAACACATAAAAAGGATCCATCTCACCCACGTACTCTTGCTTTATTGCCCCTCCTCTACGCCACAATATTTATTCAAACCCTCCACGGCTCACAGCAATCTTCCTCGGAGCTGCATCTTCTGACTGACTGACTTGGAAATATCTACGCGACGAATGGATAATTTTTTAACAATATCTAATAATGTTAATCATGGTAACGATATAGTAAATAGTAATAATTAACTGTGACCAATTGTTGGTGCATTTAATACAATGGACACCATGGAGTGTACAGTAGCATTATCGGCTATTGTTGAAATAAACAAAACGTGTATCTTTTTTAATATGGGCGAGTGTATAATTTTTTTATAAGTAGCAATGCTTACCGTGCTTACCTACAGCAAGCACTTTTTAAATTTCTACCCAAATATTATTTGGAAATTCGAAGGGCCGTGCTATGTTCAAAAGTCAAAATTCCATCAAATCCACTTGAGGCGCCCCAGACCCGCGCGTCTTCTAAGGGCTCTTTCCCCAGCTATTCTTTGTCATAAGTAAGAGATTAGGCCCACAAATGTCTCAAAATTGATTTTGTAGTGCCAAAAAACCAAAAACGCCCTGCGGGCAAGGTGGGGGGCACGTCCCCCCCACCCCCCTTCATGCGTGGGAATTTTTTCCCCCAGGACTTTCTCCCCCTGACATAAATCCTGCCGGCGCCCATGTTGCCCCCCCCCCCCCCCCCTAATGATTTCTCCTGCGCACGCCTATGCAGATTCACTTATTTGTTTTGACAGTTCTTGTTTCCAAGTGCAGTGAAAAAGAAAGTTATAAATGCACTTTTGTAGCCACAAAAAGCTACTAAAGAAAATATGTTTATCCCTTTCCCGGGCACGACATTTGCAGCAACATTTTAAACCTTTTTTTGGTGGAAACCTCGTCTATCGCACATTGTAAGACTAACTAGAACCATTTTGGATTTTTGTGATATCGATACCACCCCTAAATTTGAGTGGGAATACTTCTTCCCACCGCCCGTGGAAACATTCATTTAAGGGTGTTTTTTAAATTAAAATCTCATTATTTAACTCAAATAATTATATTATTATGCTTAAAATAATTTTAAATAATTGAAGTTAGTTCCTAGCTTCTACTTATGGCTCAAGTATAAGAATGTTGTAACAATAGTAAAACATATTGATTATTTAAAATTTGCAGCAATGAAAAAATGAAAAAATAAAAAAAATCGCGTTATATTTTTTTTATTATAGTTATGATTGTAACATATATTTTAATTTTGAGCTTATTGTTTCACAAACACCAAAGATATAGGGTCAAAACGAAAAAAAGACGAACAAATTGTACATCATTTGCAGTGCCTAGATCATGAACTACCACGTCAAGCAATTTTGTTTAGGATTTGTTGATGTCTCCACTAGATGACAGCAGGATTATGCGCGTCCCTCGGCTCATTTCAACAGCAATACCTCGTCGCCTCATAATGTATTTGTTCTATGTCCAATTTTCACTTTTTCTGAGTTATATATTTTATATTTTTTTTCAGAGTTCATTTGTTCTATGTCCACAGAGTGTATATCCGAATTCATAATAAATTTTAATAGAGAAGCCGAAAACACTAGGTTTATGTCCACACATACACTTCTTGAATATTCATTTGGTTTAAGTCCATGAAAAACCATGCCGCTTTGTGTTCAAGTGTTCTATGTCCATGGACATAGAACAAATGTAATGGAAATCGACATAGAATCAATAGAATGGACATAGAAATCGTATCACACTGTATAGCTATATTCTAGAACTTAATTACGTAGAGTGCTATACATTACGTAGGAAACATAATTTTGTTCGAATCAAGTCATAATCATGTTCAAGATTCAATTTAGCGTGTAAATAATTGGACATAAACCATTATTTTTAACACTAACGTCAAACTCCAAAGATGCAATTGTTCTATGTCCATTTTTAGGGTGCATTTCTGAGGCCCCATGAGGTATTGCAAACAAATCTTATGTATTAATATGTAATTTATATACGTATGGATACATAAGTGCCAAAATTTTAGGATTTAAATAATATTATACATGTCTAATCAATTGTCAAACTTCAACCCTCGTTTTCTCGAAACAGCAATTGTTGGACATAGAACAAATACATTATGAGGCGACGACCTGGTGGGAATACATCTTCCCAAGGCCTACGAAAGGGTTATACATATGTACTTGTCATCCGCCATTTACCAAGTACCACAATAGCCACCAGAGTGCAGTCGTGTTCATTGTTTTCACGAATTGAATGAAAATAGAATTTTTTTGTCCGTGAGTGTACCCCCTCCCCCTCGACCCCTCTTCAACATGTCCGTTTGTAAAATATTGTATAATTCACAGGTAGCCAATCAGCGTAGACTGAAGCAATTTGCACCTTAATGACTTTCCCAGCCGGCTGATGATCTGGTAGTGTTCATTTGATTGTCATCTGTCAATTGATCCATAGCCCAGCCTCCAGCCAGTTCATCATATACTAATTTTCAATTTCAAGCTCGCGACTTGAACCAGTTATACTATGGTAATTCTGCAAACTTTGACAATTGCTTCGTTTTCAACTGAAATATCACTTAAAAGCATCCTCCCTGAAGCTATGCGACTACCTACTTTCAGAGATGACATTTTCATTTCGTTTTTGCTATACTTTTGACGTGAAAATTAAAATGTGTGAAAATGTGTTCACATATCGAAGACCAATGACAAAGCAGATGACGCCATTGGTTTATACAGAAGGTTATAATCATGATTCAGATTTCGATCACATTCTCGAACGTACATCTGTACCTCAGAGGTAGAAGGCCGGAAGTCTATTTTATTTTTGCGATGCACACTTTTGGAATGATGTAATCAAGCTATCAATTGCGATTTAACTGATGTCAACATATACAGTTTATGTTGAAGTATTCTCTTACACAATGAATGACTCATGTCACCATTACAAATATGATGGATGAAGGCTTGGATTTTGAGCGCACCTCAAGAATCATTAAAATGGACTTCCGGCGTTCTACCTCTGAGATACAGAATTGATTCTGCCATGAGTGTATTAGTTCACAAATATTTTCGATCATCTTTGGGATTGTGTGTCATGATTGAAACTTCAGTACTACAGGGATAATATTTTTTCTGGGACTTAACGTCGCACTGTTCTGCAGCGAGGCTAATGGCGACGGATAATGATTATGATGATGATTGGGTGATGATGGTGAAGAGTAGGTAAGGATGGAAGGTGGGAAGGAGGCGGTCGTGGCCTATTAGTATAGGGTACCTTCCCAGCATTTGCCTGTCGACTGAGGGAATACCACGAAAAAACCCCAGTCAGGGAGGACGGCCGCGGGAATCGAACCCGGGCCTCCGGAATACAAGTTCAGAGAGTTATTACTCAGCCATACATGTTCCGTACACAGGGATAATAAATAAATACATAAATCATTTATGAAATTATCTTGTGGGTCTCCTAAAATTTAAATATTTTGAACTGCAGATCAGTTTTCTAGGTAAAAAATATAATACATCACCCATCACTTCACCCAGGATTTTACCAGGATTCTCGAGAAGCCGGTTATTAGTACTGCCATGAAGAGGCACAAATCTAATTAATGAACATCTACGCATACTTTTATAGGTAAAAGGGGATACTAAAATGTCAGTTGAACGGATCTTTGCAAATCTAACAGGCATTTTCAAGGTGATAACAATACCTTAGTGCATGTGAAATTGTAGAACAAAAGTATTCAATTTTTCATTGATGATGCAATCCGGCTATTGCAGTTTGTAGTTTGTGTATTGCACTAAATTCACTCATCACAAATTCACTTGCACTTTGTTTTGTTTGTTTGAGGTTCTATCATAATTATTTTATCATAAATAAATCAATAACTACACTTGTATCGTGTATTTTCTTCAAAAACATATATTTTGGTGTAAATTGACGAAAATTATCATTAAAAACACATTTTGACAGCTTCGTCGTTTGTTTACATCGGCCATCTTGGACACGGCCTGGTGAATGTCAGTCGTCTGAACATTCAGTCAGCGACCAGTCATGTAGGAGGCTGTGAAATCGGACCTCCGAGCGTCAATGAGTGAATGAAACGATCGGTATACCACGGAACACCCGGACGACGAGTCTTATGAAGAATTTACCATTGACGATTGGACATTGAAATACTACTCTTTCCGAAAACATTAGTTTTCGAGCGGCAATTTTGAAATGTGGAACGCTCTTCGGAAATTGATGTTTGCCAAATTAGCAAATCCAATCAAATAATTCTGCTGATTATAGGTAATTTTATAACGATTTTAAAACACAGAGGGATTTTGGTGAAAATGTAAGTGAAATATTATCAATCCTTTTAGCCTCTTTTTTTCAGGAAAAGGTCTCACAAACACACTAAATCAGATGAACTACGACGTACTACATCGATAAAAATTAGATTGCGTGATGACCTGTGTTCATTTCAGACTTATCTAATCGGGAGATAAAATAAAAATTATTGGGTTGGTTGTCACAGCAAATTCACAAAACAGTAATATTGGTAGAGGACAGTCAGGCAGGAGGTATTATAGGTTACATTCCCGCCGTTGTACTTAAATGATAGGAAGGTTTCTACAATTACGCCACGACCGCCTCCTTGCCACCATCCATCATTGCCTATTCATAATCATCATCCGTCACCATTAGCCTGGCTGCAGAACAGTACGACGTAGAATACCCCTAAAATAAAAATAATACAATAAGAAAGTGTTGATGGCACAGCTTCGTACATCATAACTGGTAAACTGGAACAATTTCCAGGTAATTTGGTCGAGTGCTCTACCATCCGAGCTAATCGGACAGATATAACCATATTGTTTTAAACTCTGACATACAGGTCTAATTCTGAGGATAATCCAAGAAATAAAATCCTCTCGCATGTTTTAGCACATTGTTAACTGAATCCAATTTTTCCATGTGGAAATTGGCTCAAAGTTTTACTGAACAGTAAGCTTTTTTAAGAGCATTAAACATTTATAATGCTATTAAAATGTTGGCTGAGTGCTAAGTTTTTTATTCGTACACACAGCAATTTTTCTTTTCACATTAAACATGAGATATTCCATTGTTATGGGATCTGTTATTAACGAGAGAGCATGTGAAGACCTCCAGTTTAGAATACGACTGTTTTGTGGCTACACTCTTGCTCCAGCGATGCAGAAGTTCTAACGAATTCCATCAATAGGCAAGTGAAGTGAAGTTTAGATTTCAGAATAATAAATATTTTATGAAAGTTGAGATGTTGTTGAAGACAGATGTGGTATTATTTTTGTTGTGTGATGAATAGTTTTCAAGGAACGAATTTACAAAGTTTGGTATTTTGTAGCTGTCCATGAAACACAATTTGACGTCACACGCCGAGTCGGGCCGTATAGATAATGTTAGCCAGAGCCAGTTCTATTCATCCCGTAACACAGGGAACACGGCATGTGACGTACAGCTTGCTTTTGCAGAGGAGTGAAACTAATAAATTAATTATGGGAAATATATGATTTAAAAAAAAATAAAAAAAATCACATTGCTCTTTGAGGCTATTCTGTATATAAATAAAATATAATCTCAACATTCACCTATTCCCCATTAATCCAATTGAATCTTTTTCAATTCACACCTGGAGGCCTATTTTAGAACGTTTTCCCAATTCGATGCTGATTGATTCCGGTCACGGCCATAAGGATTAACATTGAATGGAATTGAATTCCAGTGGAATTAGGAATTAAAAAGTTTTATAATAGGGCCCCTGGTTACTTCAAAACGAAGGAAGAACAAATAAAAAATATCAGTGTACACTTTAAAAAAAATCACAATGAAAATTAAAAAAAGAAAAACACATCACGTGGAAATAAAAAAAAAATTAAAAGCGCTCAAAAATAAAAATAAAAATATAAAAAAATAATTTGGAAATAAAAAAACTCTGAGAATTGAAAAGAGTCACATAAATATATATATAAAAAAAAATCACGCGAAAATCTAAAATTCACAAAAAAAGGGAAAAATCATAAAAAGTTACAAAAGTATAACACATAGTAGAAATAAAAATACGTAAAAAATAAAAAGATCAGATGTACACAAAAATGGCGAGTTGTTAACCCCTCGCTTCAATAATACATACAAAAGTGCAGCAAATCTTTTATAAAACCGACGTAAAGCGTAAAGTTTACGTCAGATTAGTCCTGAGTACAAATAATACTTCGAGGAGCTTGGGTATAATCCAGCTTTTGGTTTGTTTTTTCATTATTAATGCTGGACCGGTTGGTCGGCAGTCCAAGTGGGCAGGGGGGGGGGGGGCGCTGTTTGCCCTTTATACCCTGCTGGGGTGGTGCGGCCACACGGCCCCTAATTTATTACCCAGTTCATTCGAAATCAATAATACAGCTTCAAGTGATTAAAAGCGAAAGTTCATGTTTTATTTTTACGCTGATGAAATTAGTTTTGTTTTCAATTCTATTTGAGTAATTTCGTTCCTTTTTGGTTGGAATAATTTGTCGAACGGGGATATATTGCCAGTTGGAACAAGTTAGGAACTTCTATTGTTTTGTGTTTCATGGAAAGCGCTCTGGTGCACGACGCGGTGGAAGGTAACGCGGCACGGAATAATGTTTCATCTGACGTCACAATCTGTGCTGAAGTGATGTTAATCCCCAGAGTAAAACTCTGTATATTAGAGGTAGAAGGGCGGAAGTCCATTTGCTAGACTTTTGAGTTGCACACTTTTGGAATGAGTAATCAAGTTATTGCAATTTGACTGATGTCAACAATACAGTTATATTGAAGTATTCTCTTACACAATGACTCATGTCACCATTACATATACGATTTGATGAATCCAGAAACACCTATTGAGATGGACTTCCGACCTTCTACCTCTCAGCAAAGATAATTGTCTCCGAGATACAGAAATAAAAGTCAAATCAATTTCTTCAGTTGGGCATTTTACTGGGATATATAAATGGATCAATATTGAGGTGTGATCCCATTTTAATTTAAAAAATCTTTCTTGATCATGTAATTTCATCATCTAACTGAAATTTGTTTGACCGTAAGTTCGTAGCACAAAGTAGAAGAAGAAGATTTTTGTTGTACCTATGTGTAGAATCCCAAAATTCAAGGGCAAAAAAAGTCAGCTTTTGAAGTTTTCCATGCTGCAGTATTAAAATTTGAACATATAAATGTATGTACACCCAACAATCATACAACGGTATTTGATCGAAACGGATTGGCTGCTGGTCAGGTTAATTGACAATCAATCCTTGTTATTATCAATAACCTACAAGAGGTAGATGACGAGTAAGCATAGACTTCATCAGATGATGCCATCACATTTTTTTCAGACAATCCATTTCTTCCAAATACCGTTTTATCATTTGTTGAGTTTACCAATGTTTGTATTTAAATATCACTATCTTTATAAAGAAAAACTACATAATTACTGTTTCTAAAGAAACTTTAATGCTATTAGACATGTACTTAGATATAACATGGCTACATAAACTGACTGGAATTGATTCGTCCGCAACGTCTAGCAGTCTTAACAGCAGTTGTGGAGTTAATATAAATTATCCATGAATTTCACAGCACGGTATTCCGGGTATTCCCTGGACGCTCTTTTTGCCGCCATTACTTTCTCGTCCCTCCAGCACTCTCCAGAGCGCTGTTCCAGTGCGT
Organism: Leuctra nigra; assembly: GCA_934045905.1. Classification (NCBI taxonomy): domain Eukaryota; kingdom Metazoa; phylum Arthropoda; class Insecta; order Plecoptera; family Leuctridae; genus Leuctra; species Leuctra nigra. The sequence continues at coordinate 17,467,351 of OW203765.1, forward strand.
TTAAAAATTCCACTCAGAATTAGCAGAGAAGATCATAAACGCCATATTGAATTGTTGAAAGTTGTGTGACTTGTACGAACATGTCTAGAATATTATTTCAACATGAGTCAAATGTGAGACTGAATGCAATGCTTTCAATCAAGATCAAGATTTAATTCATCTAATTAAAACAAAGCAATGTATATTTTGTGAAACAATCATTGAACAACTAAAATTGAAGAGTAAAGGAGTGAAAACGTTGTTTTATTTAAAAAATTCTGTTGAAAATGTTCAGAATAAAATAAAAAAAATATCATAAAAATAAGAATATCGCAAAAAAGTGTATCTACTTTCTTGGCAGTTAAATAAATGCATGTTTTAAACTTCACTGTACATATCTAAATTTGTCTGATAAAGTCATTTTCACAAATTGAATCAGATATTTCTGTACTCGTTTGTTCCATGATAGTCGGAGAAAACACACGCAAAAGGTTCATGCTAAATGATTTTTAACTTTCAGTTTGTCAAACATGATTATGTACCATTTTACTTTCAAGAGGACTTCTCAAAATAAAATATCTTATAAATATAATAATATACTTAATATCACAAATAAATTAGTTTTTTTTGTGAGGATCGATTCCGTTCCCCTTCTCTCGTAGTAAAACTGTAGGTTCATGTTTTTTTTTAACGAAGTGCCTCCTGATATTTTTCTATATCTTTAGCAAAAGACGCACAGAAAATAATTGAGGTCAAGTATAAGAAAGAACAGAGAATTTGCGAAGTGTGAAAAAAAAACTGTCTCCCTGCAATATGGTTGTGTTTGAAACATTAACGCGTAGTGCTGGGCAAGGCAGTTGTCATTTGTTTTTATCGGTCCCCATTGCATTATGCCTCCGCCCCCGCCCCCCGTCCCTGACCCAAGTTCTGCCCCCGAGCGGCGGCGGCGGAGGCAAGTGCGAAATTGTGCGCGAAACTTCGTTATACTTTTCGAGAGAAATTCGTTGCTCGCAAAAAGATAAGAGTTCTTTGTCATCGATAATAATTCAGGGAGCTCACTTCACATGATATTAAATGTAAATTAGTTACATAATACTTTTACTTAGCTTATTATAATGGAAGTATTATAATGACAATGGTGAAAATGGTAGAGAAAAAGGTGATAGGTTTAATTCTTATGGCTCAAATATTTAAAAAGAAATTATATTTTCTGGCTCGGTGACGGACTTTTCCAGAGTGGTGTTAGGATAAGTAATTATCTGTACACTATAACGAACGGAATATAATCGACGTACATGTGCTCCTCTTATATCAAAACTCCTCAAAGAACCAAAATATAACCATTGAGGTAGGAATTTTAAAAGGAAATATCAAAATAAACTATCCGTTTGTAGGTACAGTTGTATTCCCCTTCTCATGGAAAAAAGGTTTGGACTTGAAAACTTCAAGCGAAAGCTCAGGAATGCTGAGTAAGTACTCTAACTTTTGTCCGAAAGGCCAAAGCTCTGGGCAACTAAATATATATTTTTCCGTTCCTATATTTTCTTCGTGGCGATCAAGAGTCATAAATATACGTAAATAGGTCCTTGTATGCCGTCAAACAAAGATTCTACCAATATACTCAGCCTCTATGATGTTTCGCTAGAAGATTTTCCTTATTATTTAAAGTGTAGCAATGTGTAGCAATGTGTAAAGTGTAGGTGTGTGAGCAATATAAGTACTTGGGAACTGTAATTGATAAAGAAGGAAACAGTAGGAGAGAGATATCCTGTCGTATTGGTCAGGCGAGACAGGCAATACAGAAGCTCAATTCGTTACTCTGGTCCGGGAGTGTAGGTAAAACCACAAAAAAAAGAATATACCAGACGATAGTTCAAAGCATACTTCTGTATGGTGCAGAAACGTGGGAGATGACGCAGAGGGATAGAGAAAGGCTGCTTGCAGTGGAAATGGATTTCTTAAGAAGGAGTTGTGGAGTCTCAAGATTAGAGCACGTGAGGAATGAGGAGATAAGAAGACGGATGGGAGTAGAAAAGACGGTGGTTAATTGTATAGAAACAAATAGACTTGTTTGGTATGGGCATGTTCAGCGCATGGAACCTCAGAGGTGGCCAAAAAGATTAGAGTCTTGGTTACCTCCTGGTAGAAGAAGACGAGGGCGACCAGAAGAGGATTGGAAGAAACAGGTGCTGCTGGACATGTCAAGAAGAGGAATTGGTGATGCTGACTGGACGGACAGAGAGAGGTGGCGTCTGGAGTGCGGGAAACGGCCAGTTTATAGCTGTAGACAACCCGCTATTATTATTATTTAAAGTGTATTACGAATGTGAGTCCTCAACACCGAGTTGGACCTTGAAGAGGTTTTTAATCGATGTTACCAATATCTTTTACCAGTGTAAGTGTTAATAAAATGGCTTTGTACGAGCCTTCAGAACAGTAAAGAAAAATATTTTCATAGCTTGGAATGGTTTATTAGTTTTATTTTGTCCTACATACTTTTAGTGCCCGTAATTATCTAAAATATGGCACTAAACGTCTGTAGGACGAATTTAATCTAATAACCCATTCTAATCTATAAAATTATTTTCATTGTTGAACTGTTCTGAAGACTCATACAAAGCCTTATTTTATTAACAATTACATTGGTAAAAGATATTGATACAAATCGATTAAAATACTGTTCAAGGCCACGCTGACTACTCAACCGTCTAATTGTGTAAAAGTGTGTTAAAATTCTTTTGAGCTTGAAGCTGCTACGGCTATTTCTCCGCGTGTTTTTTTTTGTCTGTCTCTGTATTTGTCTGCAATTCCCAGGTACAACCATGGACGAATACACTTTTACAATTATTCACACACACTAATGTCATATGAGCCGTCATGTGTATAAGATCCAGCGATTGGTTGGAAATTAGAAATGGAACCGTTTCTCGAACAACTTCAAATTTTGAATGGTCTATGGGACCAACATTTCAGGAGTCGTTGACAATCTCAGACCAATCTGTCATTCGACATTTTACTTAATTTTTTTTTTTTTTTTAGAAATATTTGTCAAATCTAACTATTTCCAAGGTCAGCAACTTTCACACGGTTATGAACTCGCTTTCAATACGAAGGCTCGCTCATCAACGCGTTACACGTAGCGTTTCACTAGGTCTATTCAATGCGAAATCATCTTGAATATCGTCTTCCTGCCCACGCCTCTTCTTCTCCATCGAAGTGTCATCAGTTCGATCTAATTCAGTTACTTGAGAGTTAAGAGCGTCCAATTAGTAGCTAATAATTGCTCATTAGTCGTGTCTGAGAGATACTTACTGTGCGGCTGATGCGAAGAGATGTGAGTGCAACTATACGTATAACTTCGATGTTGCCGCCCCCGCATTCGGCGGGGGGGGGGGGGGGGGGGAGGAGGGGTAAATGTCATAGGTCATAGAGCGGTCTCGTGTCTAGTTTATTTTGATCAGATCCAGTGATTTTTAAAAATAAACTTAACCGTTTGCTAAACTTCAAATTTTGCATGGTCATCGGGACCAACATTTAAGATGTGTATGTCAATTTACAGTTTAATCTGTCGTTAACTTCAAAAGTTATTGACATTTTAAAGACATTTTATGCTTGTTTGGAATTTTTTTTCGGTTGGCTGAGTGGTATCGCTCTGAATTTGTATTCCGGAGGCCCGTGTTCGATTCCCGCGCCGTCCTTCCTGACTGTTTTTTTTCGTGGTATTCCCTCAGTCGACAGGCAAATGCTGGGAAGGTACCCTACTAATAGGCCACGACCGCCTCCTTCCCACCTTCCATCCTAACCTACTCTTCAGCATCATCTCCCAATCATCATCATAATCATTCATCCGTCGCCATAAGCCTCGCTGCAGAGCAGTGCGACGTTAAGCCCCAGACAAAAAAAAGTTTCTTGATAGAAATTTCAGATATTATATCACTGCTGCTGTGACACTTATTTCGTTTCGGCTCTTTCCAAGGTATATATAGCAGAAATTTGCAAAAGCATACAATACGAAGAGGCTCGTTTGCGTTTTCCTAGTATATAATCCACCGCTATTTTGGTGTAAAATCTGGTGTAAATTTTTTCCTACTTAGCGATTAAGGCCCATTCTAGATAAGCGTCGCCGTTTTTCAAGATTTACTACTTACATAAACTTAATTCCGTATCTAGTCAGTGCCGTGTAAACTCTGTAATCATCAAACTTGTGCAGTGTAAACTCTGTACCTAATCATCAAACTTGTGCAGTGTCTACTCTGCAACGGTCAACTTGAGCATCGGTTCGCGTCGTCTACCATGATTCGAAACAAGTGCACATCTCTCCGTGCTGCAGACAAGATCCGAAGCCACGTCTCCAGCATCCGCTAATCTCCTTCATACGTCACTCGCCACGGTTGCCAAGTCGCAGCAAGAAACATGGCGATCTCACGACCGTCGTGTTTAACCTCAATTTCTAGCGTTAAAACTTCGGGAGCTCTTATCTTGGTGCAAAAGAAGAAGATAAAAACGTGACTGACACCTGAATAGATGAAATTTTGCTGGACAGAAAATTGTCGATTTGGATTTGGAGAAGTAGGTAATAGCGTCATTTTCTCTGTGTCATTACAGACAGCTCGGCGGTTGGCAGATATCTGCAACGTTGGCAGTTATGTTGTTGCTGCAAATATTACGCATTTATCAATTTTAATATAAACAAAAGTGTTTAAAAAGTTGAAAATTGTAATGAAGTGTACTAAATCGCAATGATTCTGATCAAGTCTATCGATTGCTATTTCACTGATGTCAACAAATAGTTTTGAAGTATTCTCTTAAACCGGAATTACACGATTCAAGTTTCCTTGAATTCAACCCCTTCAAGGAAACTTAAACCGTGTAAATCCGGCTTTACACAATGACTTATGTCACCATTACAAATATGATTGGATGAGGACAGATTTACTGGTATATTAGCTCACCTCAATAATCATTGAAATGGACTTCCACTCTTCTACCTCTGAGCTAAAGATTGGAATCGACTGCGGATTGATGACATCAGGGCCCTATTCTATAACCTGAAAACTCCAGGTTCCGTTGGAATCCGATTCCATGCAATGTTAATCCACCTCAAAAAGAACAGAATGTTTATTAAACCTTGATTTCATTGCAGTGACACAAATTCACCCTTCATTTGTTCACACACTCCAACTGTCAATGTAAACATGACATTCTACCCCAGTTGCCTTCTCATCCTTCTCCTCCTTTACATCTCCACTCCGTCCCTCGCACAATCCCGGATATCCCACGGGAAGAAAGCCGACCCCGGGGACTTCAAATCAGTCACTGCACTCAAGATCAACCTCTCCAATGGGAACGTCCACTGCACTGGTACCATCTTAGCCAAGAACTGGGTGATGACAGCAAGCCACTGTGTCGGACCGTATTACATAGCAGAAATCAGACACAACTACCCTGCCTATGTACAAGTCGAGATCCTCGCGGGGACAATGGACACCAGTGGATCATTTACTACGAATAGCGAGTGGAGTCAGAAAAGGATTTCGAAGAAGTATTTTGTGTATCCTGATCAGGTTTCAAAAGATAGAATACGAGACGCAGAAAGTGACAAACAAGCTATGGAATCTTTCGCAGGTACGATTGATATCGCATTGTTATATGTTGAAGAACCTTTTGAGTTGTCTGATTACGTTGGTCCTGTTAAACTAGCAAGAGATTATCCATCCGGAGCAATATCTCCGAAATGTAAAGCTGTTGGATACGGAATCGACAAAGCGCCAAGCGATGGGCCACGTAACACACATCAAAACTATTTATCACTGACTATCGGCGGTTTCGACCACTGCATGAATCTGAAATCCTACTTCGCCGACGACGCGTCCGCTCAGGGTTTCCACCTCTGCATGAAGGCGGACGAGAGCTACGAGAATATCTGTCAAGGTGACTCGGGAGGTCCGGTGTTGTGCGGAGACGGCGACGATCAGATTCAGTTCGGCGTCGCCAGCTATGTGAAGACTACCAAGGGCAACTTCTGTGGCAGCAGGCCCAATAAGATGGCGGTGTACGTGTTTACGGGGATCGCTGAAGAATGGATTGCGGAGACAATGGATGGGATTAGCGTGTTGTCGTTTGTTTTCAGGGGGGAGAGAGGTGGAGGGACAAGGACAGACGCAATGGCTTATATGCTTTTCATTGTGTTGTGTGTTAGTTTTATGGTTACATTACAAGATTAGAAAATAAATGAGAACACTTATAACCTTGATACTATTTTGATTATTACCGCATTATTAAGGTACACTCCCCCAAATAATAAACTGTACTTGGTACAAAAACTATTGGCTGCTGGGCCGGTTCCTTGACAATCAATCCTTGTTATTATCAATGAAATCAGAGCTCACCTAAAAGAGTTAGATAATGCGTTAGCACTGACTTCATGAGATGATGCCATCAAACCTTAATCAGTCAATTCATTTTCTTTCGAGTACCGTTTATTATTTGGGGGAGTGTACATTCTGGATTGGCTTGGGCGGACGACGCAAACGGAAAAAAATCATCAAAATTTAACAATTTGCGTCCGTGATAATCGTGCATGGGCATTTCGAATCGAATTTAGATTGTTTGTTTCTTAATTCTTACCGTCAATAGAAATTAATTCTTACATTCAGAAGTGTTATTATGTAACTGTTGTTATGACTAATTAGATTTTTATTGTCGTTGAGAGTAAACATTTTGAAATAATAAAATGTTTTAGATCTGGTTTTTGTCTCTCTTTAAATTAGAATCGACAATTTTGGCTTTCACAAATGCCTTCATACTTAGGAAAATGTTTCCCATTACATCACTATCCGCACTAAAAATTGACAAAATGAATGAATGAATAATAACGTAACCAGTGTACTGGTGTTTTGTGTGGTGTCCTACATTACACGAGATAAGAGCTGAAGAGCTGCATCACGTGCTTACAGCATCCATGATGCATACCAGATCGTGCAGACATCGAATCAATTCCACGACACGATGTAGTCAAATAAAGCGACACAATCGAGTGGGGTTCTCTCTCCGCTGTCGCCTCCATTAATAATTAGCACCTCCCCTCCCCCGCCCTCCACGACGCCTGTGATGTGGTCGGCGTCGGCATGGACGTCGCGACGCCTGTCGATATGGAGGACAGCGTTTCCAGATAACTCAATAGGAAGATTGAGAGCCATGCTGATGGAGACTTGAAAGTATTTTCGTTCTCTTTTGTTATTGCTTGATTTTCTATTTGAAGGGTACAGGGAAAGAACGATATGAGTCCATTTTTAGAAAATATGAGTTTAAGGCGTAATTTTGCAGATTTCTTATGAGCTTTCAGAAGATACCCTCGGTTTCTAGAAAAAGTTACCACAAAGTCTTGAAAAACGCAATGAAATATCGATTTGTATGGAAGATAGATTAAGTTTCAACATAAAACTTCGTTTATCTCAGTTTCATCCGAATGTGACTTATATAGCGTTATTTCCCTGTACTCTTCATTTTGATTTTGATTTTAATTAATTGTATTTAACAAATATTTGATTTTCTAGTTTAAATTTGATTTTAATTGATTGTATTGTATACAAAATGATTAATAATAAATACAAAATAAAATAAAATACAACATAGTTGGCAATACATCGGTATGTATTAAAATTATAATTTCCAAACCTTTCATATGAAATATTTTTTTTATTTTTGAAGGCACTTCCACCAAAGAATGCAACAAAACAACAGTAAGAGAAATCCAACTGGATCGTTTTCTGCATGTTCAAACATCTTGAAAATGTTGAACTCACTTGGGAAAGCGAAACTTTCGCAAGTTGTACAAACGGGAAATACGAGAGAAGAAAAAAGCGCCGTAGTCGTGTTTTCTCCACTGAAGCTGGTGTAGCCACATGGGAGCATCGAGAACTTTCCGCGAGCATTTTCGCGAAAGAAAATGCCGTGGAGACTCGCCCCCGAGAAACTGAGCAAATCATCAATATGTGTAATCGCATTCCATTCTCTCGGCAGACCTCAACAAAGTATTCAAATTCAGACTATGCATCTTGCCGAGAGAAGATCAAATACACGACTATCTTTTCCGCATTTCCCAAAAGATGCTTTTCACAGTCATTTCCCTCGACAAAGTCACGAATAACTAGTTTTGGGAATATATATATAAATTCGACTTTTTCGTTCTTGCCTTAAAAAAAGTATGGTAACGGCATGTATAAATTCTATGCATTGTGTAGTAAGACATCCATTAGTATTTAACGACTATTAAACTAGGTATAATACATTTAAAAATATGGTAGAGCTCTCAAAGATGGTATTAAATTAACATTATTTTCATTTAGAGCTCATATTAATAAAAAAAAATTAGATCATTTAAAAGGACAACAAAACTTTGTAAAAGCTCTATAGAATGAGCTAGATTTTTGTGTTCAACTTTTTAGATGTTATGACTCAAGTTTTTATTTCAGATCTCCACAGCAAATGAGAAAAATATTTCAAATACAAATACTGTCTTTTTTTTCTGTACGATTAGAAAAACAGAATATAATGTAGAGTTAATCGTCTCAATGTATTGGGGCATCAGCTTTTAATGATCCACATTATGTTTAACATTACTTCAAATTGGACTTTTAACTACAGAAAAGTATTTAAAAACTAAAAACTACACAAATAAATGGTCTGCATTACGTAGCTTCAATTCTTCTTCACTCGTGTCCTGACAGCATGAGTACGTACTTAGAGAAGTGTTTTAACCCAAGTATAAAACACACACTTGGTATTCACGAAATAAATTTAATGATTTAATTTATTTCCGATAAAATCCTACTTATGCCACCATTTGTAGATTTCTTTACCAAATCGGAATTACTGTTGTAGGAATTCCCTTATGTAAATATTCCACTTGTTTTTTTAAAATAATATATCGACCTATGCACCTCATAAGTGCCTTCACGAAATAAATTGAATGATTTAATTTATTTCCGATAAAATCCTACTTATACCACCATTTGTAGATTTCTTTACTAAATCGGAATTACTGTTGTAGGAATTCCCTTATGTAAATATTCCACTTGTTTTTTTTATAATATTATATCGACTGCTTTGACAAGTAGAAATACTGACTTAAATAATCAACAGTATGTATATATGCACCTCAGAAGTAGAAGGGCGGAAGTCAATTTTATTCTTCTTCTTTCAGTTCTGTCAATTTCTTAAATTTTTTATTCTTGACGTGTGTTTAAAAACAAGTAATTCTATCTTCATCTAATCATATTAGTTATGGTAACATGAGTATTTGTGTAAGAGATACTTCAATACATCTGTATTTGTTGACATCAGTCAAATAGCTTGATACATTATTCCGAAAATAAGCAATAAAAAATCGAGTAAATTAACCTCTGATGTACTGATTTGATCCTAAATGATATCGGCTGTCTTGCTACCGCCTGGACTTGGCACGTTACTGCTGCATGGTTGGCACTACTGGATCAGTGACGTGCTACGCGATGTTTTATGGGAGATAAGTGCGCGATCACGGCTGTAAACTGTGAGGAATTCATTGTAACTGATATCGGCTGTCTTGCTACCGCCTGGACTTGGCACGTTACTGCTGCATGGTTGGCACTACTGGATCAGGGACGTGCTACGCGATGTTTTATGGGAGATAAGTGCGCGATCACGGCTGTAAACTGTGAGGAATTCATTGTAACTGATATCGGCTGTCTTGCTACCGCCTGGACTTGGCACGTTACTGCTGCATGGTTGGCACTACTGGATCAGGGACGTGCTACGCGATGTTTTATGGGAGATAAGTGCGCGATCACGGCTGTAAACTGTGAGGAATTCATTGTAACTGATATCGGCTGTCTTGCTACCGCCTGGACTTGGCACGTTACTGCTGCATGGTTGGCACTACTGGATCAGGGACGTGCTACGCGATGTTTTATGGGAGATAAGTGCGCGATCACGGCTGTAAACTGTGAGGAATTCATTGTAACTGATATCGGCTGTCTTGCTACCGCCTGGACTTGGCACGTTACTGCTGCATGGTTGGCACTACTGGATCAGGGACGTGCTACGCGATGTTTTATGGGAGATAAGTGCGCGATCACGGCTGTAAACTGTGAGGAATTCATTGTAACTGATATCGGCTGTCTTGCTACCGCCTGGACTTGGCACGTTACTGCTGCATGGTTGGCACTACTGGATCAGGGACGTGCTACGCGATGTTTTATGGGATATAAGTGCGCGTACACGGCTGTAAACTGTGAGGAATTCATTGTAACTGATATCGGCTGTCTTGCTACCGCCTGGACTTGGCACGTTACTGCTGCATGGTTGGCACTACTGGATCAGGGACGTGCTACGCGATGTTTTATGGGAGATAAGTGCGCGTACACGGCTGTAAACTGTGAGGAATTCATTGTAACTGATATCGGCTGTCTTGCTACCGCCTGGACTTGGCACGTTACTGCTGCATGGTTGGCACTACTGGATCAGGGACGTGCTACGCGATGTTTTATGGGAGATAAGTGCGCGATCACGGCTGTAAACTGTGAGGAATTCATTGTAACTGATATCGGCTGTCTTGCTACCGCCTGGACTTGGCACGTTACTGCTGCATGGTTGGCACTACTGGATCAGGGACGTGCTACGCGATGTTTTATGGGAGATAAGTGCGCGATCACGGCTGTAAACTGTGAGGAATTCATTGTAACTGATATCGGCTGTCTTGCTAGCGCCTGGACTTGGCACGTTACTGCTGCATGGTTGGCACTACTGGATCAGGGATGTGCTACGCGATGTTTTATGGGAGATAAGTGCGCGATCACGGCTGTAAACTGTGAGGAATTCATTGTAACTGATATCGGCTGTCTTGCTACCGCCTGGACTTGGCACGTTACTGCTGCATGGTTGGCACTACTGGATCAGTGACGTGCTACGCGATGTTTTATGGGAGATAAGTGCGCGTACACGGCTGTAAACTGTGAGGAATTCATTGTAACTGATATCGGCTGTCTTGCTACCGCCTGGACTTGGCACGTTACTGCTGCATGGTTGGCACTACTGGATCAGGGACGTGCTACGCGATGTTTTATGGGAGATAAGTGCGCGTACACGGCTGTAAACTGTGAGGAATTCATTGTAACTGATATCGGCTGTCTTGCTACCGCCTGGACTTGGCACGTTACTGCTGCATGGTTGGCACTACTGGATCAGGGACGTGCTACGCGATGTTTTATGGGAGATAAGTGCGCGATCACGGCTGTAAACTGTGAGGAATTCATTGTAACTGATATCGGCTGTCTTGCTACCGCCTGGACTTGGCACGTTACTGCTGCATGGTTGGCACTACTGGATCAGGGACGTGCTACGCGATGTTTTATGGGAGATAAGTGCGCGATCACGGCTGTAAACTGTGAGGAATTCATTGTAACTGATATCGGCTGTCTTGCTACCGCCTGGACTTGGCACGTTACTGCTGCATGGTTGGCACTACTGGATCAGGGACGTGCTACGCGATGTTTTATGGGAGATAAGTGCGCGTACACGGCTGTAAACTGTGAGGAATTCATTGTAACTGATATCGGCTGTCTTGCTACCGCCTGGACTTGGCACGTTACTGCTGCATGGTTGGCACTACTGGATCAGGGACGTGCTACGCGATGTTTTATGGGAGATAAGTGCGCGATCACGGCTGTAAACTGTGAGGAATTCATTGTAACTGATATCGGCTGTCTTGCTACCGCCTGGACTTGGCACGTTACTGCTGCATGGTTGGCACTACTGGATCAGGGACGTGCTACGCGATGTTTTATGGGAGATAAGTGCGCGATCACGGCTGTAAACTGTGAGGAATTCATTGTAACTGATATCGGCTGTCTTGCTACCGCCTGGACTTGGCACGTTACTGCTGCATGGTTGGCACTACTGGATCAGGGACGTGCTACGCGATGTTTTATGGGAGATAAGTGCGCGATCACGGCTGTAAACTGTGAGGAATTCATTGTAACTGATATCGGCTGTCTTGCTACCGCCTGGACTTGGCACGTTACTGCTGCATGGTTGGCACTACTGGATCAGGGACGTGCTACGCGATGTTTTATGGGAGATAAGTGCGCGATCACGGCTGTAAACTGTGAGGAATTCATTGTAACTGATATCGGCTGTCTTGCTACCGCCTGGACTTGGCACGTTACTGCTGCATGGTTGGCACTACTGGATCAGGGACGTGCTACGCGATGTTTTATGGGAGATAAGTGCGCGTACACGGCTGTAAACTGTGAGGAATTCATTGTAACTGATATCGGCTGTCTTGCTACCGCCTGGACTTGGCACGTTACTGCTGCATGGTTGGCACTACTGGATCAGGGACGTGCTACGCGATGTTTTATGGGAGATAAGTGCGCGATCACGGCTGTAAACTGTGAGGAATTCATTGTAACTGATATCGGCTGTCTTGCTACCGCCTGGACTTGGCACGTTACTGCTGCATGGTTGGCACTACTGGATCAGGGACGTGCTACGCGATGTTTTATGGGAGATAAGTGCGCGATCACGGCTGTAAACTGTGAGGAATTCATTGTAACTGATATCGGCTGTCTTGCTACCGCCTGGACTTGGCACGTTACTGCTGCATGGTTGGCACTACTGGATCAGGGACGTGCTACGCGATGTTTTATGGGAGATAAGTGCGCGATCACGGCTGTAAACTGTGAGGAATTCATTGTAACTGATATCGGCTGTCTTGCTAGCGCCTGGACTTGGCACGTTACTGCTGCATGGTTGGCACTACTGGATCAGGGACGTGCTACGCGATGTTTTATGGGAGATAAGTGCGCGTACACGGCTGTAAACTGTGAGGAATTCATTGTAACTGATATCGGCTGTCTTGCTACCGCCTGGACTTGGCACGTTACTGCTGCATGGTTGGCACTACTGGATCAGGGACGTGCTACGCGATGTTTTATGGGAGATAAGTGCGCGTACACGGCTGTAAACTGTGAGGAATTCATTGTAACTGATATCGGCTGTCTTGCTAGCGCCTGGACTTGGCACGTTACTGCTGCATGGTTGGCACTACTGGATCAGGGACGTGCTACGCGATGTTTTATGGGAGATAAGTGCGCGTACACGGCTGTAAACTGTGAGGAATTCATTGTAACTGATATCGGCTGTCTTGCTACCGCCTGGACTTGGCACGTTACTGCTGCATGGTTGGCACTACTGGATCAGGGACGTGCTACGCGATGTTTTATGGGAGATAAGTGCGCGATCACGGCTGTAAACTGTGAGGAATTCATTGTAACTGATATCGGCTGTCTTGCTACCGCCTGGACTTGGCACGTTACTGCTGCATGGTTGGCACTACTGGATCAGGGACGTGCTACGCGATGTTTTATGGGAGATAAGTGCGCGATCACGGCTGTAAACTGTGAGGAATTCATTGTAACTGATATCGGCTGTCTTGCTACCGCCTGGACTTGGCACGTTACTGCTGCATGGTTGGCACTACTGGATCAGGGACGTGCTACGCGATGTTTTATGGGAGATAAGTGCGCGATCACGGCTGTAAACTGTGAGGAATTCATTGTAACTGATATCGGCTGTCTTGCTACCGCCTGGACTTGGCACGTTACTGCTGCATGGTTGGCACTACTGGATCAGGGACGTGCTACGCGATGTTTTATGGGAGATAAGTGCGCGATCACGGCTGTAAACTGTGAGGAATTCATTGTAACTGATATCGGCTGTCTTGCTACCGCCTGGACTTGGCACGTTACTGCTGCATGGTTGGCACTACTGGATCAGGGACGTGCTACGCGATGTTTTATGGGAGATAAGTGCGCGTACACGGCTGTAAACTGTGAGGAATTCATTGTAACTGATATCGGCTGTCTTGCTACCGCCTGGACTTGGCACGTTACTGCTGCATGGTTGGCACTACTGGATCAGGGACGTGCTACGCGATGTTTTATGGGAGATAAGTGCGCGTACACGGCTGTAAACTGTGAGGAATTCATTGTAACTGATATCGGCTGTCTTGCTACCGCCTGGACTTGGCACGTTACTGCTGCATGGTTGGCACTACTGGATCAGGGACGTGCTACGCGATGTTTTATGGGAGATAAGTGCGCGTACACGGCTGTAAACTGTGAGGAATTCATTGTAACTGATATCGGCTGTCTTGCTACCGCCTGGACTTGGCACGTTACTGCTGCATGGTTGGCACTACTGGATCAGGGACGTGCTACGCGATGTTTTATGGGAGATAAGTGCGCGTACACGGCTGTAAACTGTGAGGAATTCATTGTAACTGATATCGGCTGTCTTGCTACCGCCTGGACTTGGCACGTTACTGCTGCATGGTTGGCACTACTGGATCAGGGACGTGCTACGCGATGTTTTATGGGAGATAAGTGCGCGATCACGGCTGTAAACTGTGAGGAATTCATTGTAACTGATATCGGCTGTCTTGCTACCGCCTGGACTTGGCACGTTACTGCTGCATGGTTGGCACTACTGGATCAGGGACGTGCTACGCGATGTTTTATGGGAGATAAGTGCGCGATCACGGCTGTAAACTGTGAGGAATTCATTGTAACTGATATCGGCTGTCTTGCTACCGCCTGGACTTGGCACGTTACTGCTGCATGGTTGGCACTACTGGATCAGGGACGTGCTACGCGATGTTTTATGGGAGATAAGTGCGCGATCACGGCTGTAAACTGTGAGGAATTCATTGTAACTGATATCGGCTGTCTTGCTAGCGCCTGGACTTGGCACGTTACTGCTGCATGGTTGGCACTACTGGATCAGGGACGTGCTACGCGATGTTTTATGGGAGATAAGTGCGCGATCACGGCTGTAAACTGTGAGGAATTCATTGTAACTGATATCGGCTGTCTTGCTACCGCCTGGACTTGGCACGTTACTGCTGCATGGTTGGCACTACTGGATCAGGGACGTGCTACGCGATGTTTTATGGGAGATAAGTGCGCGTACACGGCTGTTAACTGTGAGGAATTCATTGTAACTGATATCGGCTGTCTTGCTACCGCCTGGACTTGGCACGTTACTGCTGCATGGTTGGCACTACTGGATCAGGGACGTGCTACGCGATGTTTTATGGGAGATAAGTGCGCGTACACGGCTGTAAACTGTGAGGAATTCATTGTAACTGATATCGGCTGTCTTGCTACCGCCTGGACTTGGCACGTTACTGCTGCATGGTTGGCACTACTGGATCAGGGACGTGCTACGCGATGTTTTATGGGAGATAAGTGCGCGATCACGGCTGTAAACTGTGAGGAATTCATTGTAACTGATATCGGCTGTCTTGCTAGCGCCTGGACTTGGCACGTTACAGCTGCATGGTTGGCACTACTGGATCAGGGACGTGCTACGCGATGTTTTATGGGAGATAAGTGCGCGATCACGGCTGTAAACTGTGAGGAATTCATTGTAACTGATATCGGCTGTCTTGCTACCGCCTGGACTTGGCACGTTACTGCTGCATGGTTGGCACTACTGGATCAGGGACGTGCTACGCGATGTTTTATGGGAGATAAGTGCGCGATCACGGCTGTAAACTGTGAGGAATTCATTGTAACTGATATCGGCTGTCTTGCTACCGCCTGGACTTGGCACGTTACTGCTGCATGGTTGGCACTACTGGATCAGGGACGTGCTACGCGATGTTTTATGGGAGATAAGTGCGCGATCACGGCTGTAAACTGTGAGGAATTCATTGTAACTGATATCGGCTGTCTTGCTACCGCCTGGACTTGGCACGTTACTGCTGCATGGTTGGCACTACTGGATCAGGGACGTGCTACGCGATGTTTTATGGGAGATAAGTGCGCGATCACGGCTGTAAACTGTGAGGAATTCATTGTAACTGATATCGGCTGTCTTGCTACCGCCTGGACTTGGCACGTTACTGCTGCATGGTTGGCACTACTGGATCAGGGACGTGCTACGCGATGTTTTATGGGAGATAAGTGCGCGATCACGGCTGTAAACTGTGAGGAATTCATTGTAACTGATATCGGCTGTCTTGCTACCGCCTGGACTTGGCACGTTACTGCTGCATGGTTGGCACTACTGGATCAGGGACGTGCTACGCGATGTTTTATGGGAGATAAGTGCGCGATCACGGCTGTAAACTGTGAGGAATTCGTTGTAACTGATATCGGCTGTCTTGCTAGCGCCTGGACTTGGCACGTTACTGCTGCATGGTTGGCACTACTGGATCAGCGACGTGCTACGCGATGTTTTATGGGAGATAAGTGCGCGTACACGGCTGTAAACTGTGAGGAATTCATTGTAACTGATATCGGCTGTCTTGCTACCGCCTGGACTTGGCACGTTACTGCTGCATGGTTGGCACTACTGGATCAGGGACGTGCTACGCGATGTTTTATGGGAGATAAGTGCGCGTACACGGCTGTAAACTGTGAGGAATTCATTGTAACTGATATCGGCTGTCTTGCTAGCGCCTGGACTTGGCACGTTACTGCTGCATGGTTGGCACTACTGGATCAGGGACGTGCTACGCGATGTTTTATGGGAGATAAGTGCGCGATCACGGCTGTAAACTGTGAGGAATTCATTGTAACTGATATCGGCTGTCTTGCTACCGCCTGGACTTGGCACGTTACTGCTGCATGGTTGGCACTACTGGATCAGGGACGTGCTACGCGATGTTTTATGGGAGATAAGTGCGCGATCACGGCTGTAAACTGTGAGGAATTCATTGTAACTGATATCGGCTGTCTTGCTACCGCCTGGACTTGGCACGTTACTGCTGCATGGTTGGCACTACTGGATCAGGGATGTGCTACGCGATGTTTTATGGGAGATAAGTGCGCGATCACGGCTGTAAACTGTGAGGAATTCATTGTAACTGATATCGGCTGTCTTGCTACCGCCTGGACTTGGCACGTTACTGCTGCATGGTTGGCACTACTGGATCAGGGACGTGCTACGCGATGTTTTATGGGAGATAAGTGCGCGATCACGTTGTAAACTGTGAGGAATTCATTGTAACTGATATCGGCTGTCTTGCTACCGCCTGGACTTGGCACGTTACTGCTGCATGGTTGGCACTACTGGATCAGGGACGTGCTACGCGATGTTTTATGGGAGATAAGTGCGCGATCACGGCTGTAAACTGTGAGGAATTCATTGTAACTGATATCGGCTGTCTTGCTACCGCCTGGACTTGGCACGTTACTGCTGCATGGTTGGCACTACTGGATCAGGGACGTGCTACGCGATGTTTTATGGGAGATAAGTGCGCGATCACGGCTGTAAACTGTGAGGAATTCATTGTAACTGATATCGGCTGTCTTGCTACCGCCTGGACTTGGCACGTTACTGCTGCATGGTTGGCACTACTGGATCAGGGACGTGCTACGCGATGTTTTATGGGAGATAAGTGCGCGTACACGGCTGTAAACTGTGAGGAATTCATTGTAACTGATATCGGCTGTCTTGCTACCGCCTGGACTTGGCACGTTACTGCTGCATGGTTGGCACTACTGGATCAGGGACGTGCTACGCGATGTTTTATGGGAGATAAGTGCGCGATCACGGCTGTAAACTGTGAGGAATTCATTGTAACTGATATCGGCTGTCTTGCTACCGCCTGGACTTGGCACGTTACTGCTGCATGGTTGGCACTACTGGATCAGGGACGTGCTACGCGATGTTTTATGGGAGATAAGTGCGCGATCACGGCTGTAAACTGTGAGGAATTCATTGTAACTGATATCGGCTGTCTTGCTACCGCCTGGACTTGGCACGTTACTGCTGCATGGTTGGCACTACTGGATCAGGGACGTGCTACGCGATGTTTTATGGGAGATAAGTGCGCGATCACGGCTGTAAACTGTGAGGAATTCATTGTAACTGATATCGGCTGTCTTGCTACCGCCTGGACTTGGCACGTTACTGCTGCATGGTTGGCACTACTGGATCAGGGACGTGCTACGCGATGTTTTATGGGAGATAAGTGCGCGATCACGGCTGTAAACTGTGAGGAATTCATTGTAACTGATATCGGCTGTCTTGCTACCGCCTGGACTTGGCACGTTACTGCTGCATGGTTGGCACTACTGGATCAGGGACGTGCTACGCGATGTTTTATGGGAGATAAGTGCGCGTACACGGCTGTAAACTGTGAGGAATTCATTGTAACTGATATCGGCTGTCTTGCTACCGCCTGGACTTGGCACGTTACTGCTGCATGGTTGGCACTACTGGATCAGGGACGTGCTACGCGATGTTTTATGGGAGATAAGTGCGCGTACACGGCTGTAAACTGTGAGGAATTCATTGTAACTGATATCGGCTGTCTTGCTACCGCCTGGACTTGGCACGTTACTGCTGCATGGTTGGCACTACTGGATCAGGGACGTGCTACGCGATGTTTTATGGGAGATAAGTGCGCGTACACGGCTGTAAACTGTGAGGAATTCATTGTAACTGATATCGGCTGTCTTGCTACCGCCTGGACTTGGCACGTTACTGCTGCATGGTTGGCACTACTGGATCAGGGACGTGCTACGCGATGTTTTATGGGAGATAAGTGCGCGTACACGGCTGTAAACTGTGAGGAATTCATTGTAACTGATATCGGCTGTCTTGCTACCGCCTGGACTTGGCACGTTACTGCTGCATGGTTGGCACTACTGGATCAGGGACGTGCTACGCGATGTTTTATGGGAGATAAGTGCGCGATCACGGCTGTAAACTGTGAGGAATTCATTGTAACTGATATCGGCTGTCTTGCTACCGCCTGGACTTGGCACGTTACTGCTGCATGGTTGGCACTACTGGATCAGGGACGTGCTACGCGATGTTTTATGGGAGATAAGTGCGCGATCACGGCTGTAAACTGTGAGGAATTCATTGTAACTGATATCGGCTGTCTTGCTACCGCCTGGACTTGGCACGTTACTGCTGCATGGTTGGCACTACTGGATCAGGGACGTGCTACGCGATGTTTTATGGGAGATAAGTGCGCGATCACGGCTGTAAACTGTGAGGAATTCATTGTAACTGATATCGGCTGTCTTGCTAGCGCCTGGACTTGGCACGTTACTGCTGCATGGTTGGCACTACTGGATCAGGGACGTGCTACGCGATGTTTTATGGGAGATAAGTGCGCGATCACGGCTGTAAACTGTGAGGAATTCATTGTAACTGATATCGGCTGTCTTGCTACCGCCTGGACTTGGCACGTTACTGCTGCATGGTTGGCACTACTGGATCAGGGACGTGCTACGCGATGTTTTATGGGAGATAAGTGCGCGATCACGGCTGTAAACTGTGAGGAATTCATTGTAACTGATATCGGCTGTCTTGCTACCGCCTGGACTTGGCACGTTACTGCTGCATGGTTGGCACTACTGGATCAGGGACGTGCTACGCGATGTTTTATGGGAGATAAGTGCGCGTACACGGCTGTAAACTGTGAGGAATTCATTGTAACTGATATCGGCTGTCTTGCTACCGCCTGGACTTGGCACGTTACTGCTGCATGGTTGGCACTACTGGATCAGGGACGTGCTACGCGATGTTTTATGGGAGATAAGTGCGCGTACACGGCTGTAAACTGTGAGGAATTCATTGTAACTGATATCGGCTGTCTTGCTACCGCCTGGACTTGGCACGTTACTGCTGCATGGTTGGCACTACTGGATCAGGGACGTGCTACGCGATGTTTTATGGAAGATAAGTGCGCGATCACGGCTGTAAACTGTGAGGAATTCATTGTAACTGATATCGGCTGTCTTGCTACCGCCTGGACTTGGCACGTTACTGCTGCATGGTTGGCACTACTGGATCAGGGACGTGCTACGCGATGTTTTATGGGAGATAAGTGCGCGATCACGGCTGTAAACTGTGAGGAATTCATTGTAACTGATATCGGCTGTCTTGCTAGCGCCTGGACTTGGCACGTTACTGCTGCATGGTTGGCACTACTGGATCAGGGACGTGCTACGCGATGTTTTATGGGAGATAAGTGCGCGATCACGGCTGTAAACTGTGAGGAATTCATTGTAACTGATATCGGCTGTCTTGCTACCGCCTGGACTTGGCACGTTACTGCTGCATGGTTGGCACTACTGGATCAGGGACGTGCTACGCGATGTTTTATGGGAGATAAGTGCGCGATCACGGCTGTAAACTGTGAGGAATTCATTGTAACTGATATCGGCTGTCTTGCTACCGCCTGGACTTGGCACGTTACTGCTGCATGGTTGGCACTACTGGATCAGGGACGTGCTACGCGATGTTTTATGGGAGATAAGTGCGCGATCACGGCTGTAAACTGTGAGGAATTCACTGTAACTGATATCGGCTGTCTTGCTACCGCCTGGACTTGGCACGTTACTGCTGCATGGTTGGCACTACTGGATCAGGGACGTGCTACGCGATGTTTTATGGGAGATAAGTGCGCGATCACGGCTGTAAACTGTGAGGAATTCATTGTAACTGATATCGGCTGTCTTGCTACCGCCTGGACTTGGCACGTTACTGCTGCATGGTTGGCACTACTGGATCAGGGACGTGCTACGCGATGTTTTATGGGAGATAAGTGCGCGATCACGGCTGTAAACTGTGAGGAATTCATTGTAACTGATATCGGCTGTCTTGCTACCGCCTGGACTTGGCACGTTACTGCTGCATGGTTGGCACTACTGGATCAGGGACGTGCTACGCGATGTTTTATGGGAGATAAGTGCGCGATCACGGCTGTAAACTGTGAGGAATTCATTGTAACTGATATCGGCTGTCTTGCTCCCGCCTGGACTTGGCACGTTACTGCTGCATGGTTGGCACTACTGGATCAGGGATGTGCTACGCGATGTTTTATGGGAGATAAGTGCGCGTACACGGCTGTAAACTGTGAGGAATTCATTGTAACTGATATCGGCTGTCTTGCTACCGCCTGGACTTGGCACGTTACTGCTGCATGGTTGGCACTACTGGATCAGGGACGTGCTACGCGATGTTTTATGGGAGATAAGTGCGCGATCACGGCTGTAAACTGTGAGGAATTCATTGTAACTGATATCGGCTGTCTTGCAACCGCCTGGACTTGGCACGTTACTGCTGCATGGTTGGCACTACTGGATCAGGGACGTGCTACGCGATGTTTTATGGGAGATAAGTGCGCGATCACGGCTGTAAACTGTGAGGAATTCGTTGTAACTGATATCGGCTGTCTTGCTACCGCCTGGACTTGGCACGTTACTGCTGCATGGTTGGCACTACTGGATCAGTGACGTGCTACGCGATGTTTTATGGGAGATAAGTGCGCGATCACGGCTGTAAACTGTGAGGAATTCATTGTAACTGATATCGGCTGTCTTGCTACCGCCTGGACTTGGCACGTTACTGCTGCATGGTTGGCACTACTGGATCAGGGACGTGCTACGCGATGTTTTATGGGAGATAAGTGCGCGATCACGGCTGTAAACTGTGAGGAATTCATTGTAACTGATATCGGCTGTCTTGCAACCGCCTGGACTTGGCACGTTACTGCTGCATGGTTGGCACTACTGGATCAGGGACGTGCTACGCGATGTTTTATGGGAGATAAGTGCGCGATCACGGCTGTAAACT
This sequence comes from Leuctra nigra, assembly GCA_934045905.1. Classification (NCBI taxonomy): domain Eukaryota; kingdom Metazoa; phylum Arthropoda; class Insecta; order Plecoptera; family Leuctridae; genus Leuctra; species Leuctra nigra. The sequence goes on from OW203765.1 coordinate 17,488,978, forward strand.
GTGAGGAATTCATTGTAACTGATATCGGCTGTCTTGCTAGCGCCTGGACTTGGCACGTTACTGCTGCATGGTTGGCACTACTGGATCAGGGACGTGCTACGCGATGTTTTATGGGAGATAAGTGCGCGATCACGGCTGTAAACTGTGAGGAATTCATTGTAACTGATATCGGCTGTCTTGCTAGCGCCTGGACTTGGCACGTTACTGCTGCATGGTTGGCACTACTGGATCAGGGACGTGCTACGCGATGTTTTATGGGAGATAAGTGCGCGATCACGGCTGTAAACTGTGAGGAATTCATTGTAACTGATATCGGCTGTCTTGCTACCGCCTGGACTTGGCACGTTACTGCTGCATGGTTGGCACTACTGGATCAGGGACGTGCTACGCGATGTTTTATGGGAGATAAGTGCGCGATCACGGCTGTAAACTGTGAGGAATTCATTGTAACTGATATCGGCTGTCTTGCTACCGCCTGGACTTGGCACGTTACTGCTGCATGGTTGGCACTACTGGATCAGGGACGTGCTACGCGATGTTTTATGGGAGATAAGTGCGCGATCACGGCTGTAAACTGTGAGGAATTCATTGTAACTGATATCGGCTGTCTTGCTACCGCCTGGACTTGGCACGTTACTGCTGCATGGTTGGCACTACTGGATCAGGGACGTGCTACGCGATGTTTTATGGGAGATAAGTGCGCGATCACGGCTGTAAACTGTGAGGAATTCATTGTAACTGATATCGGCTGTCTTGCTACCGCCTGGACTTGGCACGTTACTGCTGCATGGTTGGCACTACTGGATCAGGGACGTGCTACGCGATGTTTTATGGGAGATAAGTGCGCGATCACGGCTGTAAACTGTGAGGAATTCATTGTAACTGATATCGGCTGTCTTGCTACCGCCTGGACTTGGCACGTTACTGCTGCATGGTTGGCACTACTGGATCAGGGACGTGCTACGCGATGTTTTATGGGAGATAAGTGCGCGATCACGGCTGTAAACTGTGAGGAATTCATTGTAACTGATATCGGCTGTCTTGCTACCGCCTGGACTTGGCACGTTACTGCTGCATGGTTGGCACTACTGGATCAGGGACGTGCTACGCGATGTTTTATGGGAGATAAGTGCGCGTACACGGCTGTAAACTGTGAGGAATTCATTGTAACTGATATCGGCTGTCTTGCTACCGCCTGGACTTGGCACGTTACTGCTGCATGGTTGGCACTACTGGATCAGGGACGTGCTACGCGATGTTTTATGGGAGATAAGTGCGCGATCACGGCTGTAAACTGTGAGGAATTCATTGTAACTGATATCGGCTGTCTTGCTACCGCCTGGACTTGGCACGTTACTGCTGCATGGTTGGCACTACTGGATCAGGGACGTGCTACGCGATGTTTTATGGGAGATAAGTGCGCGATCACGGCTGTAAACTGTGAGGAATTCATTGTAACTGATATCGGCTGTCTTGCTACCGCCTGGACTTGGCACGTTACTGCTGCATGGTTGGCACTACTGGATCAGGGACGTGCTACGCGATGTTTTATGGGAGATAAGTGCGCGTACACGGCTGTAAACTGTGAGGAATTCATTGTAACTGATATCGGCTGTCTTGCTACCGCCTGGACTTGGCACGTTACTGCTGCATGGTTGGCACTACTGGATCAGGGACGTGCTACGCGATGTTTTATGGGAGATAAGTGCGCGATCACGGCTGTAAACTGTGAGGAATTCATTGTAACTGATATCGGCTGTCTTGCTACCGCCTGGACTTGGCACGTTACTGCTGCATGGTTGGCACTACTGGATCAGGGACGTGCTACGCGATGTTTTATGGGAGATAAGTGCGCGATCACGGCTGTAAACTGTGAGGAATTCATTGTAACTGATATCGGCTGTCTTGCTACCGCCTGGACTTGGCACGTTACTGCTGCATGGTTGGCACTACTGGATCAGGGACGTGCTACGCGATGTTTTATGGGAGATAAGTGCGCGATCACGGCTGTAAACTGTGAGGAATTCATTGTAACTGATATCGGCTGTCTTGCTAGCGCCTGGACTTGGCACGTTACTGCTGCATGGTTGGCACTACTGGATCAGGGACGTGCTACGCGATGTTTTATGGGAGATAAGTGCGCGTACACGGCTGTAAACTGTGAGGAATTCATTGTAACTGATATCGGCTGTCTTGCTACCGCCTGGACTTGGCACGTTACTGCTGCATGGTTGGCACTACTGGATCAGGGACGTGCTACGCGATGTTTTATGGGAGATAAGTGCGCGATCACGGCTGTAAACTGTGAGGAATTCATTGTAACTGATATCGGCTGTCTTGCTACCGCCTGGACTTGGCACGTTACTGCTGCATGGTTGGCACTACTGGATCAGGGACGTGCTACGCGATGTTTTATGGGAGATAAGTGCGCGATCACGGCTGTAAACTGTGAGGAATTCATTGTAACTGATATCGGCTGTCTTGCTACCGCCTGGACTTGGCACGTTACTGCTGCATGGTTGGCACTACTGGATCAGGGACGTGCTACGCGATGTTTTATGGGAGATAAGTGCGCGTACACGGCTGTAAACTGTGAGGAATTCATTGTAACTGATATCGGCTGTCTTGCTACCGCCTGGACTTGGCACGTTACTGCTGCATGGTTGGCACTACTGGATCAGGGACGTGCTACGCGATGTTTTATGGGAGATAAGTGCGCGATCACGGCTGTAAACTGTGAGGAATTCATTGTAACTGATATCGGCTGTCTTGCTACCGCCTGGACTTGGCACGTTACTGCTGCATGGTTGGCACTACTGGATCAGGGACGTGCTACGCGATGTTTTATGGGAGATAAGTGCGCGTACACGGCTGTAAACTGTGAGGAATTCATTGTAACTGATATCGGCTGTCTTGCTACCGCCTGGACTTGGCACGTTACTGCTGCATGGTTGGCACTACTGGATCAGGGACGTGCTACGCGATGTTTTATGGGAGATAAGTGCGCGATCACGGCTGTAAACTGTGAGGAATTCATTGTAACTGATATCGGCTGTCTTGCTACCGCCTGGACTTGGCACGTTACTGCTGCATGGTTGGCACTACTGGATCAGGGACGTGCTACGCGATGTTTTATGGGAGATAAGTGCGCGTACACGGCTGTAAACTGTGAGGAATTCATTGTAACTGATATCGGCTGTCTTGCTACCGCCTGGACTTGGCACGTTACTGCTGCATGGTTGGCACTACTGGATCAGGGACGTGCTACGCGATGTTTTATGGGAGATAAGTGCGCGATCACGGCTGTAAACTGTGAGGAATTCATTGTAACTGATATCGGCTGTCTTGCTACCGCCTGGACTTGGCACGTTACTGCTGCATGGTTGGCACTACTGGATCAGTGACGTGCTACGCGATGTTTTATGGGAGATAAGTGCGCGTACACGGCTGTAAACTGTGAGGAATTCATTGTAACTGATATCGGCTGTCTTGCTAGCGCCTGGACTTGGCACGTTACTGCTGCATGGTTGGCACTACTGGATCAGGGACGTGCTACGCGATGTTTTATGGGAGATAAGTGCGCGATCACGGCTGTAAACTGTGAGGAATTCATTGTAACTGATATCGGCTGTCTTGCTACCGCCTGGACTTGGCACGTTACTGCTGCATGGTTGGCACTACTGGATCAGGGACGTGCTACGCGATGTTTTATGGGAGATAAGTGCGCGATCACGGCTGTAAACTGTGAGGAATTCATTGTAACTGATATCGGCTGTCTTGCTACCGCCTGGACTTGGCACGTTACTGCTGCATGGTTGGCACTACTGGATCAGGGACGTGCTACGCGATGTTTTATGGGAGATAAGTGCGCGTACACGGCTGTTAACTGTGAGGAATTCACTGTAACTGATATCGGCTGTCTTGCTAGCGCCTGGACTTGGCACGTTACTGCTGCATGGTTGGCACTACTGGATCAGGGACGTGCTACGCGATGTTTTATGGGAGATAAGTGCGCGATCACGGCTGTAAACTGTGAGGAATTCATTGTAACTGATATCGGCTGTCTTGCTACCGCCTGGACTTGGCACGTTACTGCTGCATGGTTGGCACTACTGGATCAGGGACGTGCTACGCGATGTTTTATGGGAGATAAGTGCGCGATCACGGCTGTAAACTGTGAGGAATTCATTGTAACTGATATCGGCTGTCTTGCTACCGCCTGGACTTGGCACGTTACTGCTGCATGGTTGGCACTACTGGATCAGGGACGTGCTACGCGATGTTTTATGGGAGATAAGTGCGCGATCACGGCTGTAAACTGTGAGGAATTCACTGTAACTGATATCGGCTGTCTTGCTACCGCCTGGACTTGGCACGTTACTGCTGCATGGTTGGCACTACTGGATCAGGGACGTGCTACGCGATGTTTTATGGGAGATAAGTGCGCGATCACGGCTGTAAACTGTGAGGAATTCATTGTAACTGATATCGGCTGTCTTGCTACCGCCTGGACTTGGCACGTTACTGCTGCATGGTTGGCACTACTGGATCAGGGACGTGCTACGCGATGTTTTATGGGAGATAAGTGCGCGTACACGGCTGTTAACTGTGAGGAATTCACTGTAACTGATATCGGCTGTCTTGCTAGCGCCTGGACTTGGCACGTTACTGCTGCATGGTTGGCACTACTGGATCAGGGACGTGCTACGCGATGTTTTATGGGAGATAAGTGCGCGATCACGGCTGTAAACTGTGAGGAATTCATTGTAACTGATATCGGCTGTCTTGCTACCGCCTGGACTTGGCACGTTACTGCTGCATGGTTGGCACTACTGGATCAGGGACGTGCTACGCGATGTTTTATGGGAGATAAGTGCGCGATCACGGCTGTAAACTGTGAGGAATTCATTGTAACTGATATCGGCTGTCTTGCTACCGCCTGGACTTGGCACGTTACTGCTGCATGGTTGGCACTACTGGATCAGGGACGTGCTACGCGATGTTTTATGGGAGATAAGTGCGCGTACACGGCTGTAAACTGTGAGGAATTCATTGTAACTGATATCGGCTGTCTTGCTAGCGCCTGGACTTGGCACGTTACTGCTGCATGGTTGGCACTACTGGATCAGGGACGTGCTACGCGATGTTTTATGGGAGATAAGTGCGCGTACACGGCTGTAAACTGTGAGGAATTCATTGTAACTGATATCGGCTGTCTTGCTACCGCCTGGACTTGGCACGTTACTGCTGCATGGTTGGCACTACTGGATCAGGGATGTGCTACGCGATGTTTTATGGGAGATAAGTGCGCGATCACGGCTGTAAACTGTGAGGAATTCATTGTAACTGATATCGGCTGTCTTGCTACCGCCTGGACTTGGCACGTTACTGCTGCATGGTTGGCACTACTGGATCAGGGACGTGCTACGCGATGTTTTATGGGAGATAAGTGCGCGTACACGGCTGTAAACTGTGAGGAATTCATTGTAACTGATATCGGCTGTCTTGCTACCGCCTGGACTTGGCACGTTACTGCTGCATGGTTGGCACTACTGGATCAGGGACGTGCTACGCGATGTTTTATGGGAGATAAGTGCGCGTACACGGCTGTAAACTGTGAGGAATTCATTGTAACTGATATCGGCTGTCTTGCTAGCGCCTGGACTTGGCACGTTACTGCTGCATGGTTGGCACTACTGGATCAGGGACGTGCTACGCGATGTTTTATGGGAGATAAGTGCGCGTACACGGCTGTAAACTGTGAGGAATTCATTGTAACTGATATCGGCTGTCTTGCTACCGCCTGGACTTGGCACGTTACTGCTGCATGGTTGGCACTACTGGATCAGGGACGTGCTACGCGATGTTTTATGGGAGATAAGTGCGCGTACACGGCTGTAAACTGTGAGGAATTCATTGTAACTGATATCGGCTGTCTTGCTACCGCCTGGACTTGGCACGTTACTGCTGCATGGTTGGCACTACTGGATCAGGGACGTGCTACGCGATGTTTTATGGGAGATAAGTGCGCGTACACGGCTGTAAACTGTGAGGAATTCATTGTAACTGATATCGGCTGTCTTGCTACCGCCTGGACTTGGCACGTTACTGCTGCATGGTTGGCACTACTGGATCAGGGACGTGCTACGCGATGTTTTATGGGAGATAAGTGCGCGATCACGGCTGTAAACTGTGAGGAATTCATTGTAACTGATATCGGCTGTCTTGCTACCGCCTGGACTTGGCACGTTACTGCTGCATGGTTGGCACTACTGGATCAGGGACGTGCTACGCGATGTTTTATGGGAGATAAGTGCGCGTACACGGCTGTAAACTGTGAGGAATTCATTGTAACTGATATCGGCTGTCTTGCTACCGCCTGGACTTGGCACGTTACTGCTGCATGGTTGGCACTACTGGATCAGGGACGTGCTACGCGATGTTTTATGGGAGATAAGTGCGCGATCACGGCTGTAAACTGTGAGGAATTCGTTGTAACTGATATCGGCTGTCTTGCTACCGCCTGGACTTGGCACGTTACTGCTGCATGGTTGGCACTACTGGATCAGGGACGTGCTACGCGATGTTTTATGGGAGATAAGTGCGCGTACACGGCTGTCAACTGTGAGGAATTCATTGTAACTGATATCGGCTGTCTTGCTAGCGCCTGGACTTGGCACGTTACTGCTGCATGGTTGGCACTACTGGATCAGGGACGTGCTACGCGATGTTTTATGGGAGATAAGTGCGCGATCACGGCTGTAAACTGTGAGGAATTCATTGTAACTGATATCGGCTGTCTTGCTACCGCCTGGACTTGGCACGTTACTGCTGCATGGTTGGCACTACTGGATCAGGGACGTGCTACGCGATGTTTTATGGGAGATAAGTGCGCGATCACGGCTGTAAACTGTGAGGAATTCATTGTAACTGATATCGGCTGTCTTGCTACCGCCTGGACTTGGCACGTTACTGCTGCATGGTTGGCACTACTGGATCAGGGACGTGCTACGCGATGTTTTATGGGAGATAAGTGCGCGATCACGGCTGTAAACTGTGAGGAATTCATTGTAACTGATATCGGCTGTCTTGCTACCGCCTGGACTTGGCACGTTACTGCTGCATGGTTGGCACTACTGGATCAGGGACGTGCTACGCGATGTTTTATGGGAGATAAGTGCGCGATCACGGCTGTAAACTGTGAGGAATTCATTGTAACTGATATCGGCTGTCTTGCTACCGCCTGGACTTGGCACGTTACTGCTGCATGGTTGGCACTACTGGATCAGGGACGTGCTACGCGATGTTTTATGGGAGATAAGTGCGCGTACACGGCTGTAAACTGTGAGGAATTCATTGTAACTGATATCGGCTGTCTTGCTAGCGCCTGGACTTGGCACGTTACTGCTGCATGGTTGGCACTACTGGATCAGGGACGTGCTACGCGATGTTTTATGGGAGATAAGTGCGCGTACACGGCTGTAAACTGTGAGGAATTCATTGTAACTGATATCGGCTGTCTTGCTACCGCCTGGACTTGGCACGTTACTGCTGCATGGTTGGCACTACTGGATCAGGGACGTGCTACGCGATGTTTTATGGGAGATAAGTGCGCGATCACGGCTGTAAACTGTGAGGAATTCATTGTAACTGATATCGGCTGTCTTGCTACCGCCTGGACTTGGCACGTTACAGCTGCATGGTTGGCACTACTGGATCAGGGACGTGCTACGCGATGTTTTATGGGAGATAAGTGCGCGATCACGGCTGTAAACTGTGAGGAATTCATTGTAACTGATATCGGCTGTCTTGCTAGCGCCTGGACTTGGCACGTTACTGCTGCATGGTTGGCACTACTGGATCAGGGATGTGCTACGCGATGTTTTATGGGAGATAAGTGCGCGTACACGGCTGTAAACTGTGAGGAATTCATTGTAACTGATATCGGCTGTCTTGCTACCGCCTGGACTTGGCACGTTACTGCTGCATGGTTGGCACTACTGGATCAGGGACGTGCTACGCGATGTTTTATGGGAGATAAGTGCGCGATCACGGCTGTAAACTGTGAGGAATTCATTGTAACTGATATCGGCTGTCTTGCTGGCGCCTGGACTTGGCACGTTACTGCTGCATGGTTGGCACTACTGGATCAGGGATGTGCTACGCGATGTTTTATGGGAGATAAGTGCGCGATCACGGCTGTAAACTGTGAGGAATTCATTGTAACTGATATCGGCTGTCTTGCTACCGCCTGGACTTGGCACGTTACAGCTGCATGGTTGGCACTACTGGATCAGGGACGTGCTACGCGATGTTTTATGGGAGATAAGTGCGCGATCACGGCTGTAAACTGTGAGGAATTCATTGTAACTGATATCGGCTGTCTTGCTACCGCCTGGACTTGGCACGTTACTGCTGCATGGTTGGCACTACTGGATCAGGGACGTGCTACGCGATGTTTTATGGGAGATAAGTGCGCGTACACGGCTGTAAACTGTGAGGAATTCATTGTAACTGATATCGGCTGTCTTGCTACCGCCTGGACTTGGCACGTTACTGCTGCATGGTTGGCACTACTGGATCAGGGACGTGCTACGCGATGTTTTATGGGAGATAAGTGCGCGTACACGGCTGTAAACTGTGAGGAATTCATTGTAACTGATATCGGCTGTCTTGCTACCGCCTGGACTTGGCACGTTACTGCTGCATGGTTGGCACTACTGGATCAGGGACGTGCTACGCGATGTTTTATGGGAGATAAGTGCGCGATCACGGCTGTAAACTGTGAGGAATTCATTGTAACTGATATCGGCTGTCTTGCTACCGCCTGGACTTGGCACGTTACTGCTGCATGGTTGGCACTACTGGATCAGGGACGTGCTACGCGATGTTTTATGGGAGATAAGTGCGCGTACACGGCTGTAAACTGTGAGGAATTCATTGATACTGATATCGGCTGTCTTGCTACCGCCTGGACTTGGCACGTTACTGCTGCATGGTTGGCACTACTGGATCAGGGACGTGCTACGCGATGTTTTATGGGAGATAAGTGCGCGATCACGGCTGTAAACTGTGAGGAATTCATTGTAACTGATATCGGCTGTCTTGCTACCGCCTGGACTTGGCACGTTACTGCTGCATGGTTGGCACTACTGGATCAGGGACGTGCTACGCGATGTTTTATGGGAGATAAGTGCGCGTACACGGCTGTAAACTGTGAGGAATTCATTGTAACTGATATCGGCTGTCTTGCTACCGCCTGGACTTGGCACGTTACTGCTGCATGGTTGGCACTACTGGATCAGGGACGTGCTACGCGATGTTTTATGGGAGATAAGTGCGCGTACACGGCTGTAAACTGTGAGGAATTCATTGTAACTGATATCGGCTGTCTTGCTACCGCCTGGACTTGGCACGTTACTGCTGCATGGTTGGCACTACTGGATCAGGGACGTGCTACGCGATGTTTTATGGGAGATAAGTGCGCGATCACGGCTGTAAACTGTGAGGAATTCATTGTAACTGATATCGGCTGTCTTGCTACCGCCTGGACTTGGCACGTTACTGCTGCATGGTTGGCACTACTGGATCAGGGACGTGCTACGCGATGTTTTATGGGAGATAAGTGCGCGATCACGGCTGTAAACTGTGAGGAATTCATTGTAACTGATATCGGCTGTCTTGCTACCGCCTGGACTTGGCACGTTACTGCTGCATGGTTGGCACTACTGGATCAGGGACGTGCTACGCGATGTTTTATGGGAGATAAGTGCGCGTACACGGCTGTAAACTGTGAGGAATTCATTGTAACTGATATCGGCTGTCTTGCTAGCGCCTGGACTTGGCACGTTACTGCTGCATGGTTGGCACTACTGGATCAGGGACGTGCTACGCGATGTTTTATGGGAGATAAGTGCGCGATCACGGCTGTAAACTGTGAGGAATTCATTGTAACTGATATCGGCTGTCTTGCTACCGCCTGGACTTGGCACGTTACTGCTGCATGGTTGGCACTACTGGATCAGGGACGTGCTACGCGATGTTTTATGGGAGATAAGTGCGCGATCACGGCTGTAAACTGTGAGGAATTCATTGTAACTGATATCGGCTGTCTTGCTAGCGCCTGGACTTGGCACGTTACTGCTGCATGGTTGGCACTACTGGATCAGGGATGTGCTACGCGATGTTTTATGGGAGATAAGTGCGCGTACACGGCTGTAAACTGTGAGGAATTCATTGTAACTGATATCGGCTGTCTTGCTACCGCCTGGACTTGGCACGTTACTGCTGCATGGTTGGCACTACTGGATCAGGGACGTGCTACGCGATGTTTTATGGGAGATAAGTGCGCGTACACGGCTGTAAACTGTGAGGAATTCATTGTAACTGATATCGGCTGTCTTGCTACCGCCTGGACTTGGCACGTTACTGCTGCATGGTTGGCACTACTGGATCAGGGACGTGCTACGCGATGTTTTATGGGAGATAAGTGCGCGATCACGGCTGTAAACTGTGAGGAATTCGTTGTAACTGATATCGGCTGTCTTGCTACCGCCTGGACTTGGCACGTTACTGCTGCATGGTTGGCACTACTGGATCAGGGACGTGCTACGCGATGTTTTATGGGAGATAAGTGCGCGTACACGGCTGTAAACTGTGAGGAATTCATTGTAACTGATATCGGCTGTCTTGCTAGCGCCTGGACTTGGCACGTTACTGCTGCATGGTTGGCACTACTGGATCAGGGACGTGCTACGCGATGTTTTATGGGAGATAAGTGCGCGATCACGGCTGTAAACTGTGAGGAATTCATTGTAACTGATATCGGCTGTCTTGCTACCGCCTGGACTTGGCACGTTACTGCTGCATGGTTGGCACTACTGGATCAGGGACGTGCTACGCGATGTTTTATGGGAGATAAGTGCGCGATCACGGCTGTAAACTGTGAGGAATTCATTGTAACTGATATCGGCTGTCTTGCTAGCGCCTGGACTTGGCACGTTACTGCTGCATGGTTGGCACTACTGGATCAGGGACGTGCTACGCGATGTTTTATGGGAGATAAGTGCGCGATCACGGCTGTAAACTGTGAGGAATTCATTGTAACTGATATCGGCTGTCTTGCTACCGCCTGGACTTGGCACGTTACTGCTGCATGGTTGGCACTACTGGATCAGGGACGTGCTACGCGATGTTTTATGGGAGATAAGTGCGCGATCACGGCTGTAAACTGTGAGGAATTCATTGTAACTGATATCGGCTGTCTTGCTACCGCCTGGACTTGGCACGTTACTGCTGCATGGTTGGCACTACTGGATCAGGGACGTGCTACGCGATGTTTTATGGGAGATAAGTGCGCGATCACGGCTGTAAACTGTGAGGAATTCATTGTAACTGATATCGGCTGTCTTGCTACCGCCTGGACTTGGCACGTTACTGCTGCATGGTTGGCACTACTGGATCAGGGACGTGCTACGCGATGTTTTATGGGAGATAAGTGCGCGATCACGGCTGTAAACTGTGAGGAATTCATTGTAACTGATATCGGCTGTCTTGCTACCGCCTGGACTTGGCACGTTACTGCTGCATGGTTGGCACTACTGGATCAGGGACGTGCTACGCGATGTTTTATGGGAGATAAGTGCGCGATCACGGCTGTAAACTGTGAGGAATTCATTGTAACTGATATCGGCTGTCTTGCTACCGCCTGGACTTGGCACGTTACTGCTGCATGGTTGGCACTACTGGATCAGGGACGTGCTACGCGATGTTTTATGGGAGATAAGTGCGCGTACACGGCTGTAAACTGTGAGGAATTCATTGTAACTGATATCGGCTGTCTTGCTACCGCCTGGACTTGGCACGTTACTGCTGCATGGTTGGCACTACTGGATCAGGGACGTGCTACGCGATGTTTTATGGGAGATAAGTGCGCGATCACGGCTGTAAACTGTGAGGAATTCATTGTAACTGATATCGGCTGTCTTGCTAGCGCCTGGACTTGGCACGTTACTGCTGCATGGTTGGCACTACTGGATCAGGGACGTGCTACGCGATGTTTTATGGGAGATAAGTGCGCGATCACGGCTGTAAACTGTGAGGAATTCATTGTAACTGATATCGGCTGTCTTGCTACCGCCTGGACTTGGCACGTTACTGCTGCATGGTTGGCACTACTGGATCAGGGACGTGCTACGCGATGTTTTATGGGAGATAAGTGCGCGATCACGGCTGTAAACTGTGAGGAATTCATTGTAACTGATATCAGCTGTCTTGCTACCGCCTGGACTTGGCACGTTACTGCTGCATGGTTGGCACTACTGGATCAGGGACGTGCTACGCGATGTTTTATGGGAGATAAGTGCGCGATCACGGCTGTCAACTGTGAGGAATTCATTGTAACTGATATCGGCTGTCTTGCTACCGCCTGGACTTGGCACGTTACTGCTGCATGGTTGGCACTACTGGATCAGGGATGTGCTACGCGATGTTTTATGGGAGATAAGTGCGCGATCACGGCTGTAAACTGTGAGGAATTCATTGTAACTGATATCGGCTGTCTTGCTAGCGCCTGGACTTGGCACGTTACTGCTGCATGGTTGGCACTACTGGATCAGGGACGTGCTACGCGATGTTTTATGGGAGATAAGTGCGCGTACACGGCTGTAAACTGTGAGGAATTCATTGTAACTGATATCGGCTGTCTTGCTACCGCCTGGACTTGGCACGTTACTGCTGCATGGTTGGCACTACTGGATCAGGGACGTGCTACGCGATGTTTTATGGGAGATAAGTGCGCGTACACGGCTGTAAACTGTGAGGAATTCATTGTAACTGATATCGGCTGTCTTGCTACCGCCTGGACTTGGCACGTTACTGCTGCATGGTTGGCACTACTGGATCAGGGACGTGCTACGCGATGTTTTATGGGAGATAAGTGCGCGATCACGGCTGTAAACTGTGAGGAATTCATTGTAACTGATATCGGCTGTCTTGCTACCGCCTGGACTTGGCACGTTACTGCTGCATGGTTGGCACTACTGGATCAGGGACGTGCTACGCGATGTTTTATGGGAGATAAGTGCGCGTACACGGCTGTAAACTGTGAGGAATTCATTGTAACTGATATCGGCTGTCTTGCTACCGCCTGGACTTGGCACGTTACTGCTGCATGGTTGGCACTACTGGATCAGGGACGTGCTACGCGATGTTTTATGGGAGATAAGTGCGCGATCACGGCTGTAAACTGTGAGGAATTCATTGTAACTGATATCGGCTGTCTTGCTACCGCCTGGACTTGGCACGTTACTGCTGCATGGTTGGCACTACTGGATCAGGGACGTGCTACGCGATGTTTTATGGGAGATAAGTGCGCGTACACGGCTGTAAACTGTGAGGAATTCATTGTAACTGATATCGGCTGTCTTGCTACCGCCTGGACTTGGCACGTTACTGCTGCATGGTTGGCACTACTGGATCAGGGACGTGCTACGCGATGTTTTATGGGAGATAAGTGCGCGATCACGGCTGTAAACTGTGAGGAATTCATTGTAACTGATATCGGCTGTCTTGCTACCGCCTGGACTTGGCACGTTACTGCTGCATGGTTGGCACTACTGGATCAGGGACGTGCTACGCGATGTTTTATGGGAGATAAGTGCGCGATCACGGCTGTAAACTGTGAGGAATTCATTGTAACTGATATCGGCTGTCTTGCTACCGCCTGGACTTGGCACGTTACTGCTGCATGGTTGGCACTACTGGATCAGGGACGTGCTACGCGATGTTTTATGGGAGATAAGTGCGCGATCACGGCTGTAAACTGTGAGGAATTCATTGTAACTGATATCGGCTGTCTTGCTACCGCCTGGACTTGGCACGTTACTGCTGCATGGTTGGCACTACTGGATCAGGGACGTGCTACGCGATGTTTTATGGGAGATAAGTGCGCGTACACGGCTGTAAACTGTGAGGAATTCATTGTAACTGATATCGGCTGTCTTGCTAGCGCCTGGACTTGGCACGTTACTGCTGCATGGTTGGCACTACTGGATCAGGGACGTGCTACGCGATGTTTTATGGGAGATAAGTGCGCGATCACGGCTGTAAACTGTGAGGAATTCATTGTAACTGATATCGGCTGTCTTGCTACCGCCTGGACTTGGCACGTTACTGCTGCATGGTTGGCACTACTGGATCAGGGACGTGCTACGCGATGTTTTATGGGAGATAAGTGCGCGTACACGGCTGTAAACTGTGAGGAATTCATTGTAACTGATATCGGCTGTCTTGCTAGCGCCTGGACTTGGCACGTTACTGCTGCATGGTTGGCACTACTGGATCAGGGACGTGCTACGCGATGTTTTATGGGAGATAAGTGCGCGTACACGGCTGTAAACTGTGAGGAATTCATTGTAACTGATATCGGCTGTCTTGCTACCGCCTGTACTTGGCACGTTACTGCTGCATGGTTGGCACTACTGGATCAGGGATGTGCTACGCGATGTTTTATGGGAGATAAGTGCGCGATCACGGCTGTAAACTGTGAGGAATTCATTGTAACTGATATCGGCTGTCTTGCTACCGCCTGGACTTGGCACGTTACTGCTGCATGGTTGGCACTACTGGATCAGGGACGTGCTACGCGATGTTTTATGGGAGAAAAGTGCGCGATCACGGCTGTAAACTGTGAGGAATTCATTGTAACTGATATCGGCTGTCTTGCTACCGCCTGGACTTGGCACGTTACTGCTGCATGGTTGGCACTACTGGATCAGGGACGTGCTACGCGATGTTTTATGGGAGATAAGTGCGCGTACACGGCTGTAAACTGTGAGGAATTCATTGTAACTGATATCGGCTGTCTTGCTAGCGCCTGGACTTGGCACGTTACTGCTGCATGGTTGGCACTACTGGATCAGGGACGTGCTACGCGATGTTTTATGGGAGATAAGTGCGCGATCACGGCTGTAAACTGTGAGGAATTCATTGTAACTGATATCGGCTGTCTTGCTACCGCCTGGACTTGGCACGTTACTGCTGCATGGTTGGCACTACTGGATCAGGGACGTGCTACGCGATGTTTTATGGGAGATAAGTGCGCGATCACGGCTGTAAACTGTGAGGAATTCATTGTAACTGATATCGGCTGTCTTGCTACCGCCTGGACTTGGCACGTTACTGCTGCATGGTTGGCACTACTGGATCAGGGACGTGCTACGCGATGTTTTATGGGAGATAAGTGCGCGATCACGGCTGTAAACTGTGAGGAATTCATTGTAACTGATATCGGCTGTCTTGCTACCGCCTGGACTTGGCACGTTACTGCTGCATGGTTGGCACTACTGGATCAGGGACGTGCTACGCGATGTTTTATGGGAGATAAGTGCGCGTACACGGCTGTAAACTGTGAGGAATTCATTGTAACTGATATCGGCTGTCTTGCTACCGCCTGGACTTGGCACGTTACTGCTGCATGGTTGGCACTACTGGATCAGGGATGTGCTACGCGATGTTTTATGGGAGATAAGTGCGCGTACACGGCTGTAAACTGTGAGGAATTCATTGTAACTGATATCGGCTGTCTTGCTACCGCCTGGACTTGGCACGTTACTGCTGCATGGTTGGCACTACTGGATCAGGGACGTGCTACGCGATGTTTTATGGGAGATAAGTGCGCGATCACGGCTGTAAACTGTGAGGAATTCATTGTAACTGATATCGGCTGTCTTGCTACCGCCTGGACTTGGCACGTTACTGCTGCATGGTTGGCACTACTGGATCAGGGACGTGCTACGCGATGTTTTATGGGAGATAAGTGCGCGATCACGGCTGTAAACTGTGAGGAATTCATTGTAACTGATATCGGCTGTCTTGTTACCGCCTGGACTTGGCACGTTACTGCTGCATGGTTGGCACTACTGGATCAGGGACGTGCTACGCGATGTTTTATGGGAGATAAGTGCGCGTACACGGCTGTAAACTGTGAGGAATTCATTGTAACTGATATCGGCTGTCTTGTTACCGCCTGGACTTGGCACGTTACTGCTGCATGGTTGGCACTACTGGATCAGGGACGTGCTACGCGATGTTTTATGGGAGATAAGTGCGCGTACACGGCTGTAAACTGTGAGGAATTCATTGTAACTGATATCGGCTGTCTTGCTACCGCCTGGACTTGGCACGTTACTGCTGCATGGTTGGCACTACTGGATCAGGGACGTGCTACGCGATGTTTTATGGGAGATAAGTGCGCGATCACGGCTGTAAACTGTGAGGAATTCATTGTAACTGATATCGGCTGTCTTGCTACCGCCTGGACTTGGCACGTTACTGCTGCATGGTTGGCACTACTGGATCAGGGACGTGCTACGCGATGTTTTATGGGAGATAAGTGCGCGATCACGGCTGTAAACTGTGAGGAATTCATTGTAACTGATATCGGCTGTCTTGCTAGCGCCTGGACTTGGCACGTTACTGCTGCATGGTTGGCACTACTGGATCAGGGACGTGCTACGCGATGTTTTATGGGAGATAAGTGCGCGATCACGGCTGTAAACTGTGAGGAATTCGTTGTAACTGATATCGGCTGTCTTGCTACCGCCTGGACTTGGCACGTTACTGCTGCATGGTTGGCACTACTGGATCAGGGATGTGCTACGCGATGTTTTATGGGAGATAAGTGCGCGATCACGGCTGTAAACTGTGAGGAATTCGTTGTAACTGATATCGGCTGTCTTGCTACCGCCTGGACTTGGCACGTTACTGCTGCATGGTTGGCACTACTGGATCAGGGATGTGCTACGCGATGTTTTATGGGAGATAAGTGCGCGTACACGGCTGTAAACTGTGAGGAATTCGTTGTAACTGATATCGGCTGTCTTGCTACCGCCTGGACTTGGCACGTTACTGCTGCATGGTTGGCACTACTGGATCAGGGATGTGCTACGCGATGTTTTATGGGAGATAAGTGCGCGATCACGGCTGTAAACTGTGAGGAATTCATTGTAACTGATATCGGCTGTCTTGCTAGCGCCTGGACTTGGCACGTTACTGCTGCATGGTTGGCACTACTGGATCAGGGACGTGCTACGCGATGTTTTATGGGAGATAAGTGCGCGTACACGGCTGTAAACTGTGAGGAATTCATTGTAACTGATATCGGCTGTCTTGCTACCGCCTGGACTTGGCACGTTACTGCTGCATGGTTGGCACTACTGGATCAGGGACGTGCTACGCGATGTTTTATGGGAGATAAGTGCGCGTACACGGCTGTAAACTGTGAGGAATTCATTGTAACTGATATCGGCTGTCTTGCTACCGCCTGGACTTGGCACGTTACTGCTGCATGGTTGGCACTACTGGATCAGGGACGTGCTACGCGATGTTTTATGGGAGATAAGTGCGCGTACACGGCTGTAAACTGTGAGGAATTCATTGTAACTGATATCGGCTGTCTTGCTACCGCCTGGACTTGGCACGTTACTGCTGCATGGTTGGCACTACTGGATCAGGGACGTGCTACGCGATGTTTTATGGGAGATAAGTGCGCGTACACGGCTGTAAACTGTGAGGAATTCATTGTAACTGATATCGGCTGTCTTGCTACCGCCTGGACTTGGCACGTTACTGCTGCATGGTTGGCACTACTGGATCAGGGACGTGCTACGCGATGTTTTATGGGAGATAAGTGCGCGATCACGGCTGTAAACTGTGAGGAATTCATTGTAACTGATATCGGCTGTCTTGCTACCGCCTGGACTTGGCACGTTACTGCTGCATGGTTGGCACTACTGGATCAGGGACGTGCTACGCGATGTTTTATGGGAGATAAGTGCGCGATCACGGCTGTAAACTGTGAGGAATTCATTGTAACTGATATCGGCTGTCTTGCTACCGCCTGGACTTGGCACGTTACTGCTGCATGGTTGGCACTACTGGATCAGGGA